>NQII01007170.1:19517-85482 GCA_002778355.1 Clitarchus hookeri
ACGTTGTTGAAATTTTCTCGAGCATTAAAAGAAATTGATATATTTTAAATCTTAAGTGAAACTTGTGATGCGGAAACCAATCATAACCTAGCTATCGCTGTTGTTATACTAATGTAACAATAAAAAAAAATTTTAAAGACGTGTGTGTGTGCGTGCACGTGTTTACGATTATATTTGTTGACAAAATAAGCTTCTCTGTTAGAAAATGTCGACTCTAAAGTATGATCTGTTTAAATCATACTTTAAACTACTTTTGTTACTAACCTAACTTTGATTTACAAAGTTAAGTTAGTAACAAAAGTAAACATGACATGCTTGTCGCCTGTTTCCATTGTTTTCAACTAAGAACTTAAACATAAAATTGGAAACCGCAAATGCAGAAGACGTGTTTCCGTATGCCATATCAGCACTTCGTGGGCAAACCCTTAACGCGTAATTCTTTTTTTATTGTAACCCTAGTTTTAGCCTCGTACGTCCAGAGGAAAGTCGGGAACGGTTCTGTTGCGGAACCACGACTGCGAGGGTGGGTTCTGGAGGTCACCCGTAGTTTAATGGAGCCATTAGCACCGGCGACAGCGCGCAGCACTTGCCAACGATTATCGTCACATCCGCGCTCTATTTGTGTTGCCGCAATGCAGCGGCTAACAGAAACGGCTTCCGTCTGGCTTCTGCCAGCACCTATAAAAACCAATTGTTTCAGTGCGCTAAGTAATTTGTAGATTTAATTTGTAGATACGTCCCCTCCCCCCTCGCCAATATTTTGAAGCAAGTGTTTGCACTATTCGGAACCTTCTGTTCTGGAGGAAACTGAATATTGCCTATTTTTTATATTGCAGGATTCTTAATTATTACTACAACGTTCATTATAGCACCACGTTTTTTTTTAGACCGAATTCGCTTAAGGAAATTTTTTTTGCTGTATTTTAAATTTTTAGTTCAAATATATTACCTCGAAGGTAATTGATTTTATTTAAAACCGTTCCACACTCTTCCTACATACAACCGTATTTATATTTATACGCATTTAAACATATACATGAACAGTTATTTTATTTGACTGATGAACTTTGGTTATTGAATGTCTACAGAGAGAGAGAGAGAGAGAAGGTGTGTGTGTGTGTGTATGTGACAAGCGCATTTGAAAGTGTAACTGAACTACTAATTTACTGCGAACATATTACAGAAAACAGGCACGACGGAATACTATGTCAATGAAAATATGTAATTGAATAAAGATCTGCGACCCTCGCATTAAATGTCTGATATCACAATATTATCCACAAATCAGTAAATTTTCGACCTAATTTTTTATTGAATTGCAGCACGCAAAACTAATTTTTTTTAATAAGAAATTCTTATTCTGGCATGTCAAAATTAACATAAATTATCATCTTAAAATACTTTTGTAAATACAGCAATTCTTGCAATTTATTAATTATTGTCTAAGAAGTAGATCGCCTGGTATACATGCAAAACTCCCTTCACTGAAGTCGTAAGTGTGCAACACCGCTAGCGGGACATTGAAAACGCCTACACACAGTGCATTTGCGTGCATAGTAAAATTATTCAGACCTGAGAACTAGGCATATGTTTATGCAGACCACATTGTATGACGCACAAATCAGAAAACAACAGGTATTCGGTGATGTACCAGTTTATATTTGTATCTGGAGAGAAACGTTCGAGCATTTACTGCCAACAGCGGTGATATAAACCGCAATATAATGGCAGTTTGTTATGTATGAACTGAAGTACAGTGAGGTTTACATAATTATCATATTTGAGTTATTTAATGGTGCATATTCAGATTCCTTGTGAATGCGTGTTATTGTGATATTGCACACTTTCAGCTAATGTGTTTAGTTATATTTTATCGCGTAATAATAAGGAGATTTTTTTCCTGGCAAACGTGATTTTGGAAGATAATATGAGACATCAAAATTAAAATAAATATGTATAATGACATTTCTCTATATGTACTGAGTGAATCGGTACACTCTGTAGTTGCTTCATGTTTGGCTTGGACGTAATTTATGGTCCCAGTAAAATGATTGTTTCACGTATTGTGAAGATTTTGTAAGAGCGTCTGCATGCAAATGAAGACGGTTATATTAATTACGTTGTATAATAATGAAACAACTTTAAACGAGTATATCTTACTACATTGATTATATTGATTTGGAGTTCTGTGTACTTGAATGTATAAATAATGTAATGTGTACGATTGTCCAGTAACCTTTTCATTAACAGAAGATTCTAAGTATTCCACACCTTTGTAACAAATAACGCTAAGAAATTGCTTTACGCTATGATCAGAACGTTTATCGATAATTATTAACACTTTAACTCACTCCAATTACGTCACCTTGAGAATGCGAGTAGACTTAAACACAGTTTTTGACGAACCGAAACCTAGCCAATCGGCGGAAGACAAGTTTTCGATTAAATTTGAGAAAACTATTTCGTGAGCAATAATGCCATCTTCCATTTTAATGTCATTGTTCTGGTGAAATCCCGTTCGTATTTGTGCAATAATTTGGATTTTACAAGCGAAAAGTGACTTTCTCTAAGAACAGCACCAACCAAAATGTTTGTGAAAAAAACATTGGACAGATTTTCATGTAAATTGCATCTCCTAAAACTACAGTGAAATTATACTGTAAAAATGTGTAGCAATTCGTTAAAGCTATTGAGTTCTTCGAATAAGTACTTTACTCGTAATTTTTTTAAAAAGTAATGTCAGCCATTTTGCTCGTAAGTACAACCTGTAAATTATTTTACACTAAAGCATATATAATTTAAATTAGCATTTGGTTCCATTTAAAAAAGACAGTTCCATCAAAATTAATTCCATAAACAAAAATAATGGACATTTTGGTGGTTCTTATCATTAAGGTAATGAGAAATTAAAAAGGGTTTTGTGACTTTATACTGAAATAATGTTAGAACTTCAAAGAAGTAAATATTAAAATTATTTTCCTTGATTATATTTGTAATTGATATTAAAATACGTTACCTGGCAATTGACAGTGTTTCTTAAATGAAGGTTTTAATAGTAAGATATTATTTACAGGCACTTCGTATGTATGATCATCAGCGATTGGCATAAATTCAAAGTATACAGGCATTTAAAGAGGAAAATTTTAAACGGTGAGGTTTTTTGTCTATGACGGGGAAGATGATAGTATTCTCAAACGTTCACTAACAATTTCGATGGACAGGATTAATAATCGCAACAATGGAACGTGGAACGTAGAGCTAACGGCAAAATTTTTTAATACAAAAAATTATCCTAAAAAATTGAAATTTTCATAACGTACTATTATTTATTGAAATTAAAATGCACAGTAAACTATCCACGTAAGGGCTTACAAGATGAGAGGGTATACGCAATCCAAAAATTTCCGAATATAATAAATTCAATAAGAAATATAAATTTAAATAGAATAGGCTTCATTCAAGCAAAATGAAAATTACAGGTGAATTTATTAACAGCGTAATTGGTTTCACTTTCGTAAGCCAAATACGTTCAGAGAAGTTATTTCACGTTTAAATGTCAGCAGTGCAGACTGGTTTTGTGACAATTATGTAAACTAAGTATTACTCTACACACAGCTTTGATGACTGCTGTTGGTGGTGCCATACTAAGACCGGACATTAAAAAAAGAAAAAAAAACCAAAACAACACAGCACAGGCCACTTTGCAATTTATTGGTTACTTTCGATCGATCTGATGCGTTGTAATGCTGTCAACGTCAAAACCAGCCACGTTACCAATTTTTTTTCTCTTATTTAGTTTAATGGATACATCTTTATTCAATAACGATGACATTTTACGCTGAGAGTTATACTGATCGACGGTGTCTTATGTCTCGGACAACTGTGTTGACATTTATGTACACGAAGATGGAACGCAGAAAAGGAAACAATTTATAGAGACAGCAATCGTATGTGAGTTTTCCGTTTAACACCCGCTTTAAGTACTATGAAATCGCAAATGTATTGTGCTCGATGTAGAGTACTACATTAGTTACATGTAATAAATCATTTCTCCACTGCCAACATTTACTGTACACGCTGAAACCCTCCTAATCACTTAATGTGTTTGAATTGGGAAAATTAAACCATTTGTTGCATCAGTTACTTTACCCCAACTTTTCATTTAACTATAAGCATTGTTTTAACAAAAATCCCTAGATTTGCAGAATTGTGTAGATCCTCCTGTTTTGTGGGCCCCTGATGTGAGTACATTCCTCTGCAGATAGGTTTTCCATATTTTCCTTTATTTTGCACATATTTTAAGACGCCAAATCACACAAAATATTATATATATCTATATATATATATAGAGAGAGAGAGAGAGAGAGAGAGAGAGGCAGGCACACAGGGAGTTATCAACATTGTCACCAACTTAGAGAAAATGTTATATTATTTACAGTTATTCTGTTTTGTTTATCCATAATATAATGTTTGCTAATCTATATGGTACACCATACATCAACGACAAAATAAATAGATACAGCATTTCTGTTACGAATATATGCATATATACCTTCATATACATACGTCCAAGAGAACGTCAAAGTTATGTTGATTTTATACATTGGTTGATTCAAAACAAAGCAATGTGTAGTTTGCATTTCAGGAACGTTTACGGAGTATGTTTCTAACGCCATAATTTTGTGGGAAAGCAAGATGTACTTAATCCTAATTTTTTTCTCAATATACGCGAATTTTAAATTATTTTACAGTAAAAGCTTTTTAAGTAGAACTTTGTCATTATAGTTATAATATACCTTTTAATATCTATCAACCACCCGCTTATGTATACTGCATAAAATCATATGAATCAATTTAAATTGTTAAAAATTTAAGTATAAATAGTACAAAGGTTTATACACTGCAAAAAGTGTTAGTTGCATACACGCAGCATAGAGTGAAAATTATTAAGAGTCACTGTTTTACCATGGTATGTTTATAAGGATGTCATGCAAAGCGAGTAAGGTTAAAACCAAATACTGNATGTATACTGCATAAAATCATATGAATCAATTTAAATTGTTAAAAATTTAAGTATAAATAGTACAAAGGTTTATATACTGCAAAAATTGTTAGTTGCATACACGCAGCATAGAGTGAAAATCATTAAGAGTCACTGNTGTTAGTTGCATACACGCAGCATAGAGTGAAAATCATTAAGAGTCACTGTTTTACCATGGTATGTTTATAAGGATGTCATGCAAAGCGAGTAAGGTTAAAACCAAATACTGTCAATACGTTCTAGGTTTAAAGTTTCCTGACGTTTATCCGTACTTTTACCACTACTTTATGAGGCTGCTAGTTGACGACTGACTTCATAAAAATTATAAAATCACATAAGAGTAATTAAATATAATTTATTAAGGAAGTCCAAGTCCAATATATGAATTTTGTATTATCGAATAAAATGTATCACTGTGCTGTTCGGCGTAAAAAAAATTATATTCAATACTTAATGATGTGTACAACGGTTTACAAGGATAAATTACACTATCAGTTGTTAAAATTAAAGTACAATTCTTATCGTGTTTAACATTAACGCATTCTTACGAAGTCGGATTTGTTGATACGATTTGTCAAGACCTGATGTTGGTTAAAACGTATGAGGTTTACTTTTTGGATGGTGTAAGAGACGTGAAAACCATCAGCAAGTACCCGGAAAATTTATATTGGTAAAAGTAAGGCGTACTAAGCCAGGATTTCATGTAATACCGTCCAGTAACGACACCATAGCATGAATAATATGTTAACTGTTTAAGGAATAGAAAGAGTCAGATGTACGTAAATGTAGGATGCAGGGCAACTGTTTAAAGAATTATTAACTTTGAGAGTCGGTAGTAACGTTGTGTGGACTAATGATAAATTTCCCGTAGTTTTTTAACATTATAAACTTTACAGTCAAAAAATATATGCTCTAATGGCGATGTTTAAATCAATTAGTTTAAACAAGTCCGCTCCTCTACGTTCTTGTAAAAAATTGTGCATTTAACACTGTATAATTTTTCCACCAAATTTAGAATACCATTTTTTTAGACAAATGTAGCACCCTTACTTTAGTAGAGGAATTATGGGGACTATGGCACATCGGAACATGGGAACGGAGCGTCGGAGCTGTTCATGCTCACTCATTCCGGTCGGCTGGTGGCCATCTTGTATTCATGTGACCTTAAATTTGACCTTTAACACCAAAATAAAAAATCCGAAAAAATCCAAAAATTCTAGAAAATGTATGTAAAATTTATTTTAAAAAAATACTAATTATTTTAAAAAAATTAAAATTTATTTAAAAAATTCATTTTTTAAATCCTTAATTTCTGGCGGTCCTCCACACCCCCCTCCACAAATAATCATTCCACCATCGTCCATCTTGGTAGGTGCAGTCCAACTTCTTAGTAGGCGTTCTCATTCACCACCCACCAGTTTGGTCGGTGCAATCCAGAATCTTGGTAGATGCAGACCGCCATCTTGGTAGGCGTCACAGACACCGTTGGTTATCGTGGTAGGTGCAGCTTTATGTCATACATTACAGGATATTGTATCTCACCTTCTTTCGACCGCCACATAAGATTTCATATGTTTTCATTACGTAGGAGGTGCTAGTGTATTAATTTACCCATCAGCCGAGTTGTCAATTTAGCCACCACGCGGCAGCCATATTTGATTGTATTTTTAAAGTATAGGTGGGGCTGTCTGCACCCTCCATTATAGATTCTATTTTAAACAAATCGACGGAGTTAATTTCTTGGTTTCACTGCCAGGCAAGATGCCATTACCCGTTCATTCTGACGATTTAGCAGCAAAGTCAGCTATCGGCATTTAAATTAAAATCATAAGAAAATTTGTAATTTTTCAATCATATTTAAACAATATATGTTTTTCCAGTAATCAGTATACCTACAAAAAATGAATTTCTAAATAAATTTTTTTTGTATTAAGATCTTTAATTACGACCGACCAAAAACATTTTCCGTTTTAATGCTAATTAAATTACCATTGAAATTGAGTATTTTTTCAGTTACCCCTCATCGCACCCATGTAGTCCGACTGACTAATTTATCAACATCGCTAAATCCATTATCACTACAGCTGTTGTTTTCAGCATTGTCCGCCAGATAGTGTTAGTGCGCGGAAAGTATTTCATAGGAACACTGTCGTTCCTCGGTACAGTTTCTCGTCTTATGCCAGAGGAGACAGATCGCTCTCTCACGCCTCGTGTTTTAGTATTCTGACTGTTACGTTCAGATACTTTACTCCATCACACCGCAGGATACTATCAAGTGTGTACGTAAAACGCATATATTTTCCCGCGAAATTAAAAATCTGCTTAAATTTGGAGTATCGGTTCGGGCCAGCTAGTATTTGGAGGAGTATGTAACCTCAAAAAAACCTTACTAGAACTTAGTGTNTTAAAAATCTGCTTAAATTTGGAGTATCGGTTCGGGCCAGCTAGTATTTGGAGGAGTATGTAACCTCAAAAAAACCGTACTAGAACTTAGTGTTTNGTATCGGTTCGGGCCAGCTAGTATTTGGAGGAGTATGTAACCTCAAAAAAACCTTACTAGAACTTAGTGTTTTTTTTTATAAATTTGTATATTTACCATCGATACAATTTAAATAGCGTTATCCCAGTACCCGTACCGCTGCTGTAACACTTAGTTTGCATTTACCTAATATTCTTGAAGACAAACAAGTATGGTTGTTAAAATATTGCAGATACAGTGAAATATAGGTGTAGAAAGTATGACATGGCATTTGCTAGACGCTATGAATTGCAGAGGCATGCCAAAACCTGCATAGCTGTGGGACCTTCACCTCCCAAATGTGCCGTGTACAGTCTCCTTCACCCCACCATACGAGTGTAATTCCTACAAAACCAAGGGTTCAGAATGAATATCTACCATCGTGCCAGCGGACCATCATGTCCACGAATCGTGGCAGGGTTTGGGATCGTTAATGGCAATGGTTTCGTTGAGGT
Organism: Clitarchus hookeri; assembly: GCA_002778355.1. Classification (NCBI taxonomy): domain Eukaryota; kingdom Metazoa; phylum Arthropoda; class Insecta; order Phasmatodea; family Phasmatidae; genus Clitarchus; species Clitarchus hookeri. Next base: position 27,532 of record NQII01007170.1, read on the forward strand.
CCAATCTACCTTCCAATGCAGTCTAAATACCTATGTCTCCACAACGAGAGCGAGTATTCGAAGAATGTTTACAAATTTCTAGCTCGAATGTGGCAAAACATCGCTGTTGGCTCTCCCTATAAACATGCCACCAATACAATTTAGTGTGTAGATCAAACGAAACATTCCAAAACTGACCCTATTAAACTAAAGGAAGGTATTCTAATTGAAATACAACATATCGAAAATACTGTAAAACCTCATACTGTAAATACACATCATGAGAAAGAAGCATACAAACAGCGTGTTTCGGAGTTAATATTAACATAAAATCAATCACCGAGTGCCCCTTGCCCACATGCTTGCCCCCCTAAAGAAATATTTTTTGAAATTCATTTTGGAAAAATTTATATGAGATGTACGGTAACATTATACGCCTTTCTATACTGAAATCGATACTAGAAAAATCCAAAAACATAGCAAAAACCTCTTCGCTGCCCCCGTGGTATGCGATATGTGCAGGTAAGTAGCCTGTGCAATAACCCTTACCAAGGCATAGTCGCTTATCATTAAAAACCTTTCTTCTCAAGTTTAAAATCAGTACATTATGAAATTTNATATTTTTTGAAATTCATTTTGGAAAAATTTATATGAGATGTACGGTAACATTATACGCCTTTCTATACTGAAATCAATACTAGAAAAATCCAAAAACATAGCAAAAACCTCTTCGCTGCCCCCGTGGTATGCGATATGTACAGGTAAGTAGCCTGTGCAATAACCCTTACCAAGGCATAGTCGCTTATCATTAAAAACCTTTCTTCTCAAGTTTAAAATCAGTACATTATGAAATTTAGGCAACGGTAAAAAAAAACCCATATGGTTATTCCAGCTGCGGCGATTTTTCTATCAGACATTGTCAGCATGTAGCATTTTTATACGCATAAATTATGTATGTTTAGTNAATGTAGGCAACGGTAAAAAAAAACCCATATGGTTATTCCAGCTGCGGCGATTTTTCTATCAGACATTGTCAGCATACAGCAATTTTATACGCATAAATTATGTATGTTTATTAAGTTTTCCAGAGAAAAACTTATATATGAGGTGACACTAGCGTATAGGTACACCCACTAAGTATATACGATCACAAAAAACTGTTGCCCGTGGCAAACAAATTTTCACTATTTTCATACTTTTGTGTGTGCTCGTTACTTTAAGAGATACGTATATCCTATCCGAGGTAACACCCCCTGTTTGCCCTAACAACTTACTCCGTTTCAAAAGACTCTAAACGTTACATTCTTATTATAATTTTAGCTTGTACACAACCTGGAAAATAAAAAGGCACTCTACTATTTTACGTTAGTAAAATAGGCGAACACTAACGAGAAAGATATCAATCAGAGTTTAGAATGCCAGAATGGACAGATCAATNTTTTCACTATTTTCATACTTTTGTGTGTGCTCGTTACTTTAAGAGATACGTATATCCTATCCGAGGTAACACCCCCCGTTTGCCCTAACAACTTACTCCGTTTCAAAAGACTCTAAACGTTACATTCTTCTTATAATTTTAGCTTGTACACAACCTGGAAAATAAAAAGACACGCTACTATTTTACGTTAGTAAAATAGGCGAACACTAACGAGAAAGATATCAATCAGAGTTTAGAATGCCAGAATGGACAGATCACTAAACTAAAACAGATAATAATAATAACTTATTTATGAAGTAAAGACAGAAAAATGTTGTAAAAAATCTGACTTAAAAAATTACGATAGGTGAAATAAAATCGTAACTCTTAAAACCTCTAGTGTTATTTTTTTCCCCACTTAGGAAGGAAATTTACGTTTCAACAGTACACTAGGGAACGAAGAATTAGTCTTCTCAGGACTTCGTAGGTCACCAATACGCAATCATACGACAAAAATGAGAATTGATGTAATGCATATTTAAAAAATTCGNAACGAGAAAGATATCAATCAGAGTTTAGAATGCCAGAATGGACAGATCAATAAACTAAAACAGATAATAATAATAACTTATTTATGAAGTAAAGACAGAAAAATGTTGTAAAAAATCTGACTTAAAAAATTACGATAGGTGAATTAAAATCGTAACTCTTAAAACCTCTAGTGTTATTTTTTTCCCCACTTAGGAAGGAAATTTACGTTTCAACAGTACACTAGGGAACGAAGAATTAGTCTTCTCAGGACTTCGTAGGTCACCAATACGCAATCATACGAAAAAAAATGAGAATTGATGTAATGCATATTTAAAAAATTTGAGCACAACAAACAAAGAGAGAATACAGAATTCCTTTTCAAAGGTGGTAGAAAAATAGCTGTAAAATTCCACCATTTTGATTATTTAACAACAATGTCACCTTGAAAATGACTTAAAAACTTGGCCTTCATACCACCTAAGCAAATACTCCCCAGCGCGAACAGAAGTATTTATCTGAGCTTCAACATCAGCTCATGACATTACGAGGGGTGAGTTACATTTTTTCACATACTTATATTATCCCCCTGTTAATATCATAATCTTGACAAATATAACATTTTCATAAATCGGCACATCTCCTTCNAACAAACAAAGAGAGAATACAGAATTCCTTTTCAAAGGTGGTAGAAAAATAGCTGTAAAATTCCACCATTTTGATTATTTAACAACAATGTCACCTTGAAAATGACTTAAAAACTTGGCCTTCATACCACCTAAGCAAATATTCCCCGCGCGAACAGAAGTATTTATCTGAGCTTCAACATCAGCTCATGACATTACGAGGGGTGAGTTACATTTTTTCACATACTTATATTATCCCCCTGTTAATATCATAATCTTGACAAATATAACATTTTCATAAATCGGCACATCTCCTTCTGTTATTAATCGATGCCTTCTTTATAACATTATATTTCATAACCAAATTATACTTACAGATAATAATATTTACAGTTTTTGCTAGTTGTAATTTTCAGCACATTGCAAGCTCGAGCCCATTCCCGTCCGTCAGTGTGAATGTGAGCAAACTTCAACATGACTTTTCACCACTAATTTCACAACCGTAATCATGCATTTTACAGCATCTGTTAGCAATAAACATGATAAGGGAAAATTACACGATGCTTATCCTACTTCAGCCACACAGTTTTGTAAGCCTTAATACACAAATCAGTTTTAACAANGATGCCTTCTTTATAACATTATATTTCATAACCAAATTATACTTACAGATAATAATATTTACAGTTTTTGCTAGTTGTAATTTTCAGCACATTGCAAGCTCGAGCCCATTCCCGTCCGTCAGTGTGAATGTGAGCAAACTTCAACATGACTTTTCACCACTAATTTCACAACCGTAATCATGCATTTTACAGCATCTGTTAGCAATAAACATGATAAGGGAAAATTAGACGATGCTTATCCTACTTCAGCCACACAGTTTTGTAAGCCTTAATACACAAATCAGTTTTAACCATATCTGATTTCTCTATCCACCACGCGTGCTTTGGCATCACAAGTCATTGCCAGATTCATTATTAATCGCAAGCAAAATTGTCATGAGTGTTAAATTCGAAGAATGGGAAGAAAAAATGTGTTTCATCAGTTCAAAAACCCATTGTCATCACAATATTTTCTAGTTACGCTTTACGTACAGGACGTCGCCATAAATGCGCCTTAACGCAGCACCAGATGAATCCGTCAGCCTTTTTCTTAACACTTATGAAATTTCCTTAAGCGTAATATCAATTTAAAATAAACACAAGCGCTGGCGAATAGTTTCCTATAGAGTCCATTGTGAGGGAATTTGTNTTGGCATCACAAGTCATTGCCAGATACATTATTAATCGCAAGCAAAATTGTCATGAGTGTTAAATTCGAAGAATGGGAAGAAAAAATGTGTTTCATCAGTTCAAAAACCCATTGTCATCACAATATTTTCTAGTTACGCTTTACGTACAGGACGTCGCCATAAATGCGCCTTAACGCAGCACCAGATGAATCCGTCAGCCTTTTTCTTAATACTTATGAAATTTCCTCAAGCGTAATATCAATTTAAAATAAACACAAGCGCAGGCGAATAATTTCCTATAGAGTCCATTGTGAGGGAATTTGTGCATCTATAAAAATTGGTCACGTTTTTTTTTTTTAAGTTGTCAGTATTATATACTTTTACTGGTTTATGTGAAAGACTGTATGAATCACAGACCCGAAACGGCTTACCAACAGCTAGATCCACTCATGCAATCGAGGAAAGTTTGATAATTTCCAGCACTTCATGTCTTATATTTCCGTCTACTCACTTAGGTATCCACTGCCCCACTAGAAGAATTCGATGCTACCATGAATAACTTCCACATAAAAGTTTGCAACGCGAAATACATACTACACTACGTAGGCNTAAAAATTGGTCACGTTTTTTTTTTTTTTTTAAGTTGTCAGTATTATATACTTTTACTGGTTTATTTATGTGAAAATCTGTATGAATCACAGACCCGCAACGGCTTACCAACAGCTAGATCTACTCATGCAATCGAGGAAAGTTTGATAATTTCCAGCACTTCATGTCTTATATTTCCGTCTACTCACTTAGGTATCCACTGCCCCACTAGAAGAATTCGTAGCTACCATGAATAACTTCCACATAAAAGTTTGCAAGGCGAAATACATACGTACACTACGTAGACGACCCAGCGACGGTGGGGTGACGCTTCTGCTGCTATGAAACGTAAGGAAGCGCTGCCGTGATAAAACACCGTACGNCGACCCAGCGACGGTGGGGTGACGCTTCTGCTGCTATGAAACGTAAGGAAGCGCTGCCGTGATAAAACACCGTACGTGCATTCGGGAGAACCCAAATTCAATTCTCGGCTCAGACATCACGATTTGAGTTTTTCCCATGGGTTTCTGAAATCACTCTAGGGTTACGCTTGGATGGGTCTTTAATGTAGGACATGTTTCCTTCCTTCCTCTGGTACTTGTGTGTAATGACGGTTCCATCTTGAACGACTCCGCGGTCGAGGAGACATTAAGCACTACCTGGTGCTGCAATGAATACATAGGACCAGACATCATTCATTCCTCACTCTGGCAGAGTTCCATCAAGCTTCGAATCTATTACATTTTCTCATTTGACACACTTCTCCAAAATGTTATATAGCTTTAAAGCTTTTCAAGTGCGCTCAAACGAACACACATACACACACAATCCATAACCAACAAATCAGATGGACATGGAATTTAATATGATAAACTTTGCATTACACTCGATAGATCAGACTGACACCCTCCACATCAATNTCAGATGGACATGGAATTTAATATGATAAACTTTGCATTACACTCGATAGATCAGACTGACACCCTCCACATCAATTTGTTACAGCCCCACCCACCCCTCGTTTCACACTTATTGCCGCTTAAGTTCACAACTGTGGGTTCAATATTTTCACCGCGGCGAACAGATTAAGAGAGTTTTCTCAGGGTNTATTGCCGCTTAAGTTCACAACTGTGGGTTCAATATTTTCACCGCGGCGAACAGATTAAGAGAGTTTTCTCAGGGTGTACTTACTTATATATATATATATACATACAAAATATCCGTATTTCATAAAAGTAAAAATATTCCTATAGACGACCGCTCCTCCATTCTAAGTGATGAGCTGATTGATTTTCGGCCGATTAATTCCTAGAACCCCAACAACTTCCATTGGAATATTGTTGGGTTGAACTGCGTTTTCGACGGCTGACTCGAGAAAATTAATATTTTTCTCGCGTCGGTTACTCTTCATCAGTAATCTGTGTTAATAAACATTGGATTTAGGCAATTTTTTTNATTAATATTTTTCTCGCGTCGGTTACTCTTCATCAGTAATCTGTGTTAATAAACATTGGATTTAGGCAATTTTTTTTAAGCACGAAAATATCGCCGTCTGCATTTCCCCCACACCAGTTCATTTTTTTCAAGGGAGACATCGTATTTTGAGTTGAGAAATAAATTTTAAACGGTGCTTAGCTGCTGACATTGCTAACGACATTTAGGNGGGAGACATCGTATTTTGAGTTGAGAAATAAATTTTAAACGGTGCTTAGCTGCTGACATTGCTAACGACATTTAGGTCGATGAAGACAGTCAAGTGTCCCGGAAAATCTGGCGGACATCACCAACGACCACCACGGGTGATCCTGTTGCCAACGTCATCAATGACGTTTCCCACATGTGCGAAAATCCACGTGCAACACCCGCCGGGAATCGGATGTAGATTGCCTTGATGGGAGGCGTGCGCTCGGGTAGCTGTACAACTGCTGTTGAGAGGATGGTGTGAAGTATTGAGCGTGGCAGGTCCTGTGCCGGTGCGAAATACTCTTTATATAAATATTGGCTGATTTCCACCGCCACGTTTCGTGTTTCTCTGGGATGGTGATTTATCGTAGTGTTCACAGAATAGTTGGAAATATTTATGCATCGGTAAGACGGATTGCGTTTATTGCTGCTGCCATTTTAATGAAATAATGAATTTGTTTATCTTTGGTGAGGGACTGAAGTGCGATGATAAGAGCTTTTACTTTCATAAGCATTTGCACGCTTTTACCATAGGGTTCAAGAAGCCTACGGCATTACTGACAAATATGAGGTTGTGTCTGTAAGTAATCGTCATGTTTCACAACATGGTTGATGCATATTAACAACCATATATCCATGAACTGTTCGTAATCTCTGATATACCCGACACTGAAATTTTCATATTATATTTTTTCTCGTAAATATTCAAAGTGATATTTTTCTATCGCCATTTGCTATCGACGGTGGTAGTATTTAACGAATATTTTCCTAGTCGATAAACATCGGGGTCATGGGAGGCTATTTTTGCATGACAGGCTCCCCGTTAATAATGCTGCTAATCACAATTGAAGCGATGCCGCAATGTGCTGTGAGAATATTCCTTAAATAAAACAGCTTATAGAAGAGCAATTTATAAATGATTTTCCTTAAGTTTCAGTAGCGTATATCAGATAACGTTCCGTCTTAAAGAGTTGCTGAAATCCACACTTCAAGAAATTCACGTTTAAAGGATGTAGTTGCATCGATCTTATGCCCGGCAAAATGGCTAAAGTTTTTAATTTAAAAATAAAGGATTCTCACAAAAAATAATTGAGTTTATGAGATATCCAACTTTGTTATGAAAGGAGTCGTAGAACCTAGCAGATGTGATCTCGAACGAAAATAAGGGTGAAACGAGGCGTGGATGGGGATGTAACTAACTGATGTGTAGAGAGTCAGTCATATCTATCGAGTTTAAAGCAAATATAAGATTACTCAATTTCATGCCCATATGTATTTATGGCTATTGGTTGTGTCTCTATGTGTGTGTGAGCGTGCGCGATCGGTTGAAAAGCATTTAGGGGAAATTTGTCCAAGGAGAAAATTTAANTGTCTCTATGTGTGTGTGAGCGTGCGCGATCGGTTGAAAAGCATTTAGGGGAAATTTGTCCAAGGAGAAAATTTAATAGTTTCGAAGTTTGATGGAAGTCTGCCAGAGTGGGGAATGTATGATGTCTGGTACTGTGTATTAAGTGCAGCACCAAGTAGGGCTTAATGACTCCTGGACAGCGGGGTCATTAAAGATGGAACCGTCCGTACATACTATCAGTATCAGAAAGAGGAATAGAACATGGACTACGTTAAGAAACCATCCTAACGTATCCCTGGAGAAATTTCAGGAACATATGCAAAAAACTCAAATCGTTATGTCTGAGCGGAGAAGTGAACTTAGGTCCTCCCGAATGCACGTACGGTGTTTTATCACGGCAACGCTTCCCTACGTTTCATAGCAGCAAGTGCGTCGCCTCACCGTCTTTGGGTCGTCTACATATGTATGCGTTTCGTCTCACAAACTTTAATGTGGATGTTTTTCCTGGTCTTTCTACTATCTAATTCTGCTACCTGGACATTGGATACCTAAGCGGGTATACGTAAAAAAGGACATAAAGTGCTGGAAATTATCTAACTTTCCTCGATTGCACGAATAGATCTACNTAAGCGGGTATACGTAAAAAAGGACATAAAGTGCTGGAAATTATCTAACTTTCCTCGATTGCACGAATAGATCTACTAGTTGGTAAGCCGTTGCGGGTCTGGGATATGTGCCGTCATTCACAGGAAACAATAACAGCAAATAATCCTGTTAACTTGAAAGAAAAAAAATACCAATTTTTCTACATGCACAAATTCCCTCACTATGGACTGTATTTAAAATACATTCGCCCGTGTTTGGTGTTTGTTGATACTGATCTTACTCTTGAGGGGTTTTCATAAGTGTTAAGTAAATGGCTGACGATTTCTGCTGGTATTGCATCAATGTCCATTTTTGGCGACGACTTATACGTTAAGCGTGGCTGGCACAATGTGTTTTTGAGCTGCTGAAACATATTTCTTCCTCCCATTCTTCGTATTTAACACTCGTGACTTTTTCCTTGCGATTAATAATGTATCTGGCAATGACTCGTGATGCCAAAGCACGCGTGGTGGATAGAGTAACCTCACATTTTTCAAACTGATTCGTGTATTAAGGAATGCAAAACTGTGTGGGTGAAGTAGGATAGGCGTCGTGTAATTTTCCCTTATCATATTTATTGATCATAGATGCTGTAAAATGCATGATAAGGGTTGTGAAAATTAACGGTGAACGGTCATGTTGAAGATTCCTCCCCTTGCACATTGACAGACGGGAATGGGCTCAAGCTTGCAATGTGCTGAAAATTGCACCTAGCAAAACTGTAAATATTATTAGCGGTTTGCTGAATTTGGCGATTAAATATAATGTTAAAAAGAAGATTTCGATTAATAACAGTAGGAATTGTGCCAATTTATGGAACTTTCATATTTTTTTATATCATGAAATTGACGGGGGGATAATATAAGTACGTGTAGAAATATAGCACAACCCTCGTAATGTCGTAAGCTGACGTTGAAGCTTAGAAAAATAATTCTGTTCTGGCTGGGGAGTCTTTTCTTATGCCATGTGGCGTGCAAGTTTTTAGGTCATTTTTTATATAAAATAGTTGCTAATTAAATAGGATGATAGAATTATACAGTTGTTTTTCCGCTGCCTGTGGAAAGGAATTCTGTAGTTTATCGAGGTTACTAGTGCTCGAATTTTTTTAATTAGCATTAGATATTTTCTCGTTTTTTTTGTATGATTGCGTCTGACTTACGTACGAGGTCCTGAGAATATAAATACTTCGTTCAGTGGAGTACTATAAAAATGNGCTTCGTTCAGTGGAGTACTGTAAAAATGTAAATTTCATTCTTTAAGTGGCGGAAAAAAATTATCGCAACAGGTGTTATGAACTACTTTTTTTTACATCCTATACGATTTTTTCTAGTCAAATTTTAATTTTTAAAATTTTGGTTTTTCTGCATGAGAAAATAATTATTATTGTCTAATTTTATTTCGTGATCTGTCCATTCTGGTATTCTAGACACGTATAACTTTCTATTTAGTGTTAGCCTATTTGACTAACGTAAAATAGTGGGGTAACTTTTCATTTTATAGATGATGTACANAACTTTCTATTTAGTGTTAGCCTATTTGACTAACGTAAAATAGTGGGGTAACTTTTCATTTTATAGATGATGTACAAGCTAAAATTACAATAAAAATTTAAAGTTTACTGTTTGTTGAGATGGAGCAAGTTGTGAGGGCAAACGGGAAAGAGTAAAAACTCTGTCAAAAAACCACACCAGCATTCACCTGGAATGACTTTTAAACAAAGAAATTCATCTGAACGTGTCGAGAATCAAACCCGGGTTCACCTGAGCATGGGTCTTCCCTGGTGATGATTTGTGTGTGCATGTATCATCTGTGATTATAATAGTATCAATTAAAGTTTGCACGCGTGCCAAATAAAACATGCTGTTGTAGCGACAAGCCCCCCTCCTCCTTAGTTCTCCGGCGGTCAAGGTGCTAGGGCACAGTCCAATTCAACACCTGGTGCAGCGAGGCTGGACGAGTGCGCGATCTCAGATCACGACTGCACGTGTCTCTCGTTTACTTCTGTATTAGGACTCGTATCCACGTCTTGAAGTACGCTTCTTTCTTAATAGTTTTTAATGCGTCTATTAGTCTCGCCTGCAATTGGGATATTTCGGGCTCTGTGTATGTGTGTTTGACGTATGACCAAGAAGAGGATGATAATTTTGTTCCCCTTATTTGTTATTTTTACGTAATAATAATTTATATTTTGTTTCTCCGGAATTCATTAAAAATTTCACATTTGATTCTCTATACAAAGAGAAACTAAGGTGGAGTTTGATACACAATTTATTTACAAAAAATATTGTACGTAGAATTAATGTTCAACATCGAAATGGATTAACATTACTCTGAATTTTCGTGGTCTCCGTAATGCACTGGCTGCAATATGCTCAAATTTTTTCGCACTTGTAAAGTCTTTACTTATATGTCTCGACGAGTTTGAATGGTTGTGAATAAGGGCTGTATGCGGGGTCCTTGCTTGAATTTGTATTGTGGTATAAATCCCATAATTCATAAAAAGTGAATACTTTTGACAGCTGCTGACGGAGAGGCCACACACATATACGTATGCATGTGACTTTTCATTCGGCGAAAGTCGCGTATCAGTGTGTTTGTGACACTGGTTAGTGATATAGTTGTCATGAAAAGAGGAGGCCAAAGTGTTTTTCAACGGATTCTATATATCTCTTAATGGAGCGAACGTACGCAAATGTATGAGCATACTGAAATTTTGTTTGCCGAACGCAATAGTTTTTTTTTTGTGATTTTGTACTTGTGGTGGGTGTACCTATACGCTTGCGTCTTCTCACGATATATAATTATTTTCCCTGCAAAAAAAACTATACATGAATTATTTATGCATATAAAAATTTTATGTGCTGACATTGGGTGCTAGAAATATCGCCACACATGGAGTAACCATATGGGTATTTTTTCCCGCTACCTAAATTTCTTTACATACTGATTTTAAACTTGGCATTAATAGTTTTTAATAATGAGCGTCTATGCCTATGTGGGGGNCTAAATTTCTTTACATACTGATTTTAAACTTGGCATTAATAGTTTTTAATAATGAGCGTCTATGCCTATGTGGGGGAGGGGGGATGCAGGGCTTCTTCCCTCTGCGTATCCCATACAACGAGGTTTGCAAAGTGGTTTAAACTCTGTNGGGGGAGGGGGGATGCAGGGCTTCTTCCCTCTGCGTATCCCATACAACGAGGTTTGCAAAGTGGTTTAAACTCTGTTTTTTGAATTTTCGATTCATGATTACGTTATAGAAAGCTGCATAACTCATCCGTTCACGCCACACGATTTTTTCCAAAATGAATTATAAAGAAATATTTTTCTGAGAAGGGGCGAGCTTGTTGTTTAGAGGGCAAGGAGCACTCGGTGAATGAATTTACCTTAATATTTGCTCCGAAACACGCTGGTTGTCAGCTTCTTTCTCGTGGGGTATATTTACAGTATGAGGTTTTACAGTATTTTCGATATTTTGTATTTCAATGATCATACCTTCCTTTCGTTGGATAGGGTCTGTTTTGCAAAGTTANTTACAGTATTTTCGATATTTTGTATTTCAATGATCATACCTTCCTTTCGTTGGATAGGGTCTGTTTTGCAAAGTTACGTTCGAGCCATACATTCAATTTTATTGGCGGCGTGTTTATGTGGAGAGCCAACAGCGATGATTTGCCCCATTCGTGCTAGAAATGTGCAAACATTCTTCGAATAATCGCTCGCGTTGTGGAGGCATACGTATTTAGAATGTGATTGAATGCAGTTTGGAGCTACACGAAACTAATTTTTTTAACCAACCCACCTCCATGTCACGATTTTTGGACGTGATTGTCGCTGGCACGATGGTGGATGCTCATCCTGAACCGTTGGTTNTTACAGTATTTTCGATATTTTGTATTTCAATGATCATACCTTCCTTTCGTTGGATAGGGTCTGTTTTGCAAAGTTGCGTTCGAGCCATACATTCAATTTTATTGGCGGCGTGTTTATGTGGAGAGCCAACAGCGATGATTTGCCCCATTCGTGCTAGAAATGTGCAAACATTCTTCGAATAATCGCTTGCGTTGTGGAGGCATATGTATTTAGAATGTGATTGAATGCAGTTTGGAGCTACACGAAACTAATTTTTTTAACCGACCCACCTCCATGTCACGATTTTTGGACGTGATTGTCGCTGGCACGATGGTGGATGCTCATCCTGAACCGTTGGTTNACCCACCTCCATGTCACGATTTTTGGACGTGATTGTCGCTGGCACGATGGTGGATGCTCATCCTGAACCGTTGGTTTTGTAGGAATTACACTGTATGGTGCGGTAAAGGAGACTGTGCACGACGCATTTGGGAGGTGAAGCTCCTACAGCTACGCGGGTTTTTGCATGCCTCAGCAAGTTATCACACCTAGTAAATTCCATGCCACAGATTCCCCACTTATATGTCACTATATGAGTTATTCGAACATCCGTACTTTTCGTATCTTCGATCACATTTGGTNCCTCAGCAAGTTATCACACCTAGTAAATTCCATGCCACAGATTCCCCACTTATATGTCACTATATGAGTTATTCGAACATCCGTACTTTTCGTATCTTCGATCACATTTGGTGAATGCAAACGTAGTGTTACAGTAGTGGCACGGGTATTGAGATAACGTCATTTAATAAGATCTATGGTATATATCAACTTTGTTGTTGTAATATCGTATTTTCTGAGGTTAAATATTTTTCCAGAGTCTAGCTTGCCCGAACCGATACTTCAAATTTGAATAGATTTTTTTTATTTCGCGGGATTATATATGCGTATTACGTGCACGCTTGATAATATCCTGCGATGTAATGGAATTAAGTATCTGAACGTAACAGTCAGAATGCTAAAACACGAGGTGTCTGGCATCAGACGAGAAACTGTGGCGAGGGACGACATTGTTCCTATGAAATACTTTCCCCACATTAACACTCTCTGGCGGACAATGCTGAAAACAACAGTCGTATTGATAAGGGATTTAGCGATGTTGATAAATTGGTCAGTCGGACTACATAGGTGGGATGAGATGTAACATAAAAAATACTCAATTTAAATGGTAATTTAATTAGAATTTAAACGGAAAATGCTTTTGGTCGATCTAAATTAAAGATCTTAACACCACAAAATTATCGATTTCGAAATTTATGTTTGTGTGTATACTGCTAATTGGAAATTNAAAAAATACTCAATTTAAATGGTAATTTAATTAGAATTTAAACGGAAAATGCTTTTGGTCGATCTAAATTAAAGATATTAACACCACAAAATTATCGATTTCGAAATTTATGTTTGTGTGTATACTGCTAATTGGAAATTTTTTTTTTATAGGAATGAAAAATAACAGCCTTAAAACTCACCTATATTTACACATATTTCTGCCAATAAAAAATTCTTGGGGTTTTCCTAATCGTCAATTTGTTTGTTGTTTAAACTCGCTCAAAGGAAATTGTTAACTTCAATATCCGTTGCAATCGTATGCCTACCACAAAATGCAGTCCAATAGGCGGAAGTTGGTAGGAATAAACTGAATGTAGAAAATAACAGAAAAGTGTCGTCCCTTGAATCTCTATTGCTTGTCACTATGTTTTGTATGCGCTATGTAAAATTCTGCTGAACTTCGTGCTTGAAAAGTTAAATTTTACGCGTTGCTGTTTATTCAATGTGAGCACATGCTGCACGTTCTATATCTAAACTTGACTACAACGCAAAGTTAACGCGACCAGTTCCACGTTTAACTCAATGTGAATCAGCTTATGACATAAAGCTAATGTAACGAGCAATCCTGACTTGTGCCACAGAAAAGGTAAGTAGGCCACACAGAAGCAAAATAGCATGGCGATTCCTTTGAAGTAAGCGAATTCTACTGCTCATTGGCCGCGCATATGGAAACTACCTTAAGTCTGATTGGCTAATGCACGTAACGGAATATTCCCTATTGGTCAGGCTGTCGTCTGACGAGTTTAGTCTCCAGATGCTGATTGGTGAACGACATTCCGCCATATTGTTGGCAAGTGTGGCCATTTTGCTGGCGTGTGAGACTGAAGCTCGCAGCACGAGCCACCATTTCACCTCTATATTGTTACGAACTCTGTGCCTGTAGTGACTCACACTCGCCCCCTACCACCGTCAATATGTTTCAGTTTTGAGCATGCTAGAATTTTCAGTGACCATCTCGATTGACAACATAAAATATAACTGCACGGAGAGTTAAAACGTATAGCTAATGGCAAAAATATTTAAATAAAAATTGTATCATTAAAGGAAATTTTTACAAAATGTTACAGTTATTTAATGAATAAATATCTGACGTAAACATTAAATAAAGTCAGGCGATGATATTTAAATTCGCACGTGGTAAAGTATACGCGATTAGTTGAAAGTAGAAACCACGGAGATATTTCAAATGTGGTCAGTTAACCACGGACCTATGGTAAAAGTATATAAACTAATAAATCTGTCTGCAATAATACGAAAAAACTATGTGAACATTTAAGTTCTTTTCGGATGAACTAAAGGGCCCACCCTTAGATGGAACAAACTATATATACGACTATGAAGATATGTTCTTTTGCACGAACTCGTCTTTGTTTTACTGACCCATTGTTTTTTTAATAACAGACTTTCCGTAAAATTCTCAAAACTCTCCATTAATTTAATTCACGATACATCTCACTACTTTGGACTGTTGGTTTTTATAAAGGTACTTCCGGTTATAAAAAACCGATTACGAAATAAAAACTACGTTTCTTTCAGCGGTTATTAACTGAAATTTTAAAAAGTTAACATATATTTGAAAGAGATTTGAATACGAATCAAAAGTTTTAAAAGGCCAAGACACTTACCATTAACCTAGGTCCTTTTTGTGACAAGGCTGGGTATAAATACATTTTCTGGACCAACGTGGCATGCGTAATATTTTTAGTTAATATTAATTTTTAAATATTTTAATGTTTGATGAACTGCCACATGAACATAATACATGTTACTTTTTGATGTTCGAAGGAATAAGGTCAAGTGGCGTGGATACTTCAACTGCCACAGAAACTATAGTTTTCTGTTAACGATGACGAAGAGAGCTTTATGTACAATTGGCGTTGTTCATTCCCGTATTCCGAAGCGATTGAAAATTCAGAAACATTCCATGTTTTCTGTTTACGGAACTTATCTCACTTTATCGTTATTACAGTTAGCGTTTCTATATATTAACTGTAGATTAACATAAATGTTTTCGGGATTTTACGGACATACAAAGTCTCCTCACCCACTTAAATTATGTAATAAACTGTGTAGTTTAATAGAATAAAGATTTCTTGCTATATAATTTTTCATATACTCTATTAAGCCTACTAGAAACTATATAGTTATATGTAAATAAATATATATTTATATACAGTATGAGTATAAAAGAAAACCCTAACTGTGAAGGACTACAATATCAAAACCAAACCACATACAGGCTTGATTGACCAATACCATGAACCGTGGAACGGTGAAGTTTGTTTGCCATACATTCATAAATGTTCAATGTGACCACCATGAGCGGCCCAAATGACATCTACGCAATAATCAAACTCGTTCTACTCTCTTGTCAGAATGTCCGGTGTTACGGTTTGGATAGCGTTCGTAACGCTCGGTTTGAGGTGGTGAGGAGGACGTGAACTCGCATTCGACTCGTCAATGTGAAGGGGACGGTCGGATGTTTCCTTTATGTGCCGAGAGATGACACTGGGAGCGTCTGTCGTCGCACTATGAGCGTGTGTTGTGTGTTAGTCTGCATCACGATGGCGACGGAACAACAGGAGGCATTCTGTGTTCTTCAGTTTGCTAAATGTGTATCGGTTACTACTGTTCAATGTGAATTACGTCGCACATACGGACGTCGTTCTCCCGATAGGTGGAGTATCGTACGTTGATTTCGTCAGTTCCGTGACACAGGGTGCCTTTGTAAAAGCAAAAGTTCCAGGCGGCCATGTGTGTCCGAAGAGCATGTGCAACGGTTTCAACAAGTGTTCGTTCGCTGTCTGGAAAAATCAACTCGACAAGCTAGCCGGGAAATGCAAATCCCTCAATCTACGTTACGGACAGTGTTACGAAAGCGATTGCTGTACAACCATACAGTTTACAGCTTGTACAGGCTCTTACAGAAAGGGATAAAGAACTGAGACTTGATTTCTGCGTGTTCGTTCTTGCCCAGAACGAGGTAGACGACGCCTTGAGGTCTAAGCTGGTTTTTAGCGATGAAGCGACGTTCCATACAAATGGTAAGGTGAACCGGCACAACTTGCGCATATGGTGTCAGGAGACTCCACATGAAACCACCGAACACGAGCGCGCTTCCCCCAAAGTGAACGTGTTTTGCGCTGTATCCAAAGACATTGTTTTCAGCCCTTTCTTTTTCAAGAGCCCACAGTTACTGGAATCCCTTATTTGGACATGCTTACAGAGTGGTTCTTCCCCTGTTATAAAAGGGGGCGGGGGACTTAATTTTCCAGCAGAATGGTGCGCCACCCCTTTGGCACCTAGCGTTGTTGCGGATACCGGAACGAGAAGTTGCCGCAACGCTGGATTGGTCGAGGAGCAGCTGGTGACCAGGCTCGTCATCAGTGGCCCCCAAAAAGCCCGGATCTTGCCCTGTGAAATTTTTTTCTATGAGGGTACATAAAGGATCAAGTGTTTCGTCCACCATTGCTGGCTAACATTGATTACCTCAAAACGAGAATTACGGACGCCATCCAAACTGTAACACCTGACATGCTGACAAGAGTGTGAAACGAGTTTTATTATTGCGTAGATGTCTTTCAGGGGCCTCGTGGTGGTCAGATTGAACTTTTATGAAGATATGGTAAAGTAACTTCACAATTCCACGGTTAATTTGATTGGTCAACCAAGGTTGTAGGTTGTTTGGCTTTGATATAATAGACCTTCAAATTTGGGGTATTCGTTTATACTCATCCTATATATACATATATATATATATATATACAAACTCATCCTGTACATATATACTCATCATGTATATATATATATATACACACACACACACCTGAGACCAACGCCCTACGGATTAGACTTAACAAGTGCAACGTAATTTTACACTGAACCCATTGTCATACTTTTTGTTTGTTGCTTCAGCGAGGAGCAGCTATTAGAGTTTCATCAAGAGCGTGTTAAAGTTCGCAAATTGCAAAGGAACACGAGTATAAGTTAATTCTTACAATAAATTTGCGATGTATGCCGACCTATGATACATATCTGTACACAGAAATACTTATTTTAGCCTCTTTTCCGAAGGAAAGGAAGGCTTATGAGATTATTTTCTTGTTGGTGTGTTGGTACGAGCATTTTCCTGTGCATGTTTTGGTATACCAACTTCATAAATTTTTTAGAACGCTTGAAAAAGTCAGGTGTTCTTACTAAGTATTATATGTTTACCAAGTTTGCTGAAAGGGTTACTTCTGTTATTTATAATTTTCGAAACCGCTGGGCACTACTATTCAAATTGCGACCATTTTTAAATTTTGTGTGACGTGTCATATCTCGGGAACCATTAAACCAATTTAAACCATATTTTGTATGTTAGTGGAGTATCATAGTAAGCATTGAATTTAGAGATGTTTATTGTTGTTGCGCCATAATATTTAAAGCTACTCAACCAATTCTCTTCCAAATTGACTATTAAGTAATACCATGGTAGGATGGCTGCGATATAAAAATGTTGGGTATATTTGAAATATCTACCTTAAAGTTTATCCAATTTTGACCAAATTTTCTATATTGGAATTATTCAGTAGAATAATCATATATGCCAACACATAACCACTTTGTCGGCCATTTTGTAAAATTGCGCAACAAGAATTTGGATGTTTTATGTCATATATCGAAAAACCAAAGATAGATTCCTACCAAATTTGGCAAACAAATATAACTGGGGCAGGTGCTGTAAACAGGTACATTTTAAGTAGTTCAGACTACTACTTTCAAAAGGCGGACATAAAGGTATTTAAATTTAGTATGCTATATCGTCGAAACAAAGTAATTAATTCCAACTAACTTTGCAGGTTGGCAGTAAATATTAAGAACATCAAATACGTTCACACAATGTATTTTTGTCCGGCATTTTTAAGATAGCTTTACGAGACAAATAAAATTATTTTGTCATATCTTTGGAAAAAAACAATCAGATAATGATCAAATTTGGCAAAAAAATAGCACCATACAGGCTATGTAAATTATTGTTTTTTTAAAGGGTCAAACCATTATTTTCAAAATGGCGACCATACAAACATTTTAACTCGGTATGTTATATCTACGAAACTCCTGGAAAAAATTCCATCTTAACTTTGTATGGTCGCAGAGTCTATTTCAACCATCAAATTTGTCTGTACAGAGCATCATTTAACCGCCAATTTGTAAAATAGCCGCACTTAAAAAATATTAATTTTGTCATATCTTGGGAAACAATCACCCGATTTCCATCAAATTAGGTAAAGCATGACTCTAGCAGATCATATCAATTTTTTGGTTTTAACTGTGCCAGTCACTTATTTTCAGAATGGAGACTATATTAACATTTTAGATTAATNTACGTTCACACAATGTATTTTTGTCCGGCATTTTTAAGATAGCTTTACGAGACAAATAAAATTATTTTGTCATATTTTTGGAAAAAAACAATCAGATAATGATCAAATTTGGCAAAAAAAAATAGCACCATACAGGCTATGTAAATTAATGTTTTTTTAAAGGGTCAAACCATTATTTTCAAAATGGCGAACATACAAACATTTTAACTCGGTATGTTATATCTACGAAACTCCTGGAAAAAATTCCACCTTAACTTTGTATGGTCGCAGAGTCTATTTCAACCATCAAATTTGTCTGTACAGAGCATCATTTAACCGCCAATTTGTAAAATAGTCGCACTTAAAAAATATTAATTTTGTCATATCTTGGGAAACAATCACCCGATTTCCATCAAATTAGGTAAAGCATGACTCTAGCAGATCATATCAATTTTTTGGTTTTAACTGTGCCAGTCACTTATTTTCAGAATGGAGACTATATTAACATTTTAGATTAATGTGCTATTTATACTAGACTATATAACCGATTTTAACATAACTTTTTATGCTCTAACTATGGTGCTTATCAAATATGCTATTACCTAACTNTAGACTATATAACCGATTTTAACATAACTTTTTATGCTCTAACTATGGTGCTTATCAAATATGCTATTACCTAACTTGTTGTACTTCATTTATGAAAATGGTCCCATGGAAAAAAGGTAGTAATAACGCCATATCTCGGGAAACTATGAACCNTGTTGTACTTCATTTATGAAAATGGTCCCATGGAAAAAAGGTAGTAATAACGCCATATCTCGGGAAACTATTTACCGATTCCCACCAAATTTTACATGCAATTGTAACCACAGTAGGTTAGGTAAACTAACATGTTTTAGGGAAGGCAGGAATTTCATAATGGTGTATATGTTAATAATTTAGCTAACATTACATATATATTAATATATTGAATAAATTTTAAATAA
Source organism: Clitarchus hookeri (assembly GCA_002778355.1). Classification (NCBI taxonomy): domain Eukaryota; kingdom Metazoa; phylum Arthropoda; class Insecta; order Phasmatodea; family Phasmatidae; genus Clitarchus; species Clitarchus hookeri. Next base: position 47,152 of record NQII01007170.1, read on the forward strand.
CTTTTGTACACTAACAATATTCATCAGAAGCATTAATCATGCAAACAGAGATACTCGTTTGCCGGATTAACATTTTGCCATATTTCTGGAACAATTTACGTAATTTTCATCATATTTTGCAGAAAATTAGTGCTACACAAGGCCATGTAAACTTACATGATTCAGGGGGCATCAGACACTGTAAATGTATCGTGAACAGTCAATTTTGAAGGCAAGTTAGTAAGGTAGCACCAAATAAGGAAATAATTTTTTTCCGGTATCTCAGGGACCAATCAACCGATTTCCACCAAATTCTTCACACTAGTCGCGCTCGGGAGACAATTAAAAAAAAAATTTCAAGTTGCCCAGGCACCCATTTTTCTAAATAACAGCCCTGTCAATGTTACATGTTTGTACACCTAATGATTAAAACCATAAGACTGGTTACGTACCAATTTGAAACTCCGAATCCGACATCCGAATTTAAGTTGGTTGCCCGCCAGCTTATGGTACGAGGTTTTCTGAGTTCGAGTTTCATGCAAGGCATGTGTATCTTTGTAATTTTCTCACTACTGTTGCATATGTTACAAGTTTCATCTATAATTGTATTTATGTCAACGATATGGCAAGGCCTACCTGCCATCTAAGCTTTTAAGACCTACATTAAAAATTATTTGCACCCACGCAGTTAAATACAGGATGAGTATTAAATAATATACAAAATTAGAAGCTCTATAATATACAAAACCAAACAACTTACAACCTTGATTGTCCAATCAAGTGAACCGTGGAACCGTGAAGTTTGTTTNCTATAATATACAAAACCAAACAACTTACAACCTTGATTGTCCAATCAAGTGAACCGTGGAACCGTGAAGTTTGTTTACCATATCTTTATAAATGTTCAATGGGACCACCATGAGCGGCCTGAACGACATCTACGCGATAATCAAACTCGTTCCACGCTCTTGTCAGCATGTCCAGTGTTACGGTTTGAATGGCATCCGTAANACATCTACGCGATAATCAAACTCGTTCCACGCTCTTGTCAGCATGTCCAGTGTTACGGTTTGAATGGCATCCGTAATTCTCGTTTTGAGGTCCTCAATGTTCGTTTGCAATGGTGGACGAAACACGTGATCCTTTATGTACCCCCATAGAAAAAAATTGCACGGGGTAACATCCGGGCTTCTTGGGGCCAGTGATGAAGAGCCTGGTCACCAGCTGCTCCTCGACCAATTCAGCGTTGCGGCAACGTCTCGTTCAGGTATCCGCGAACAGCTAGGTGCCAATGGGGTGGCGCATCATAAAGGAAACATTAGACCTTCTCCTTCACATTGACGTGGCGAATGCGAACTCGCTACCCCTTCACCACCTCAAACCGAGAGTTACGAACNCAGTGATGAAGAGCCTGGTCACCAGCTGCTCCTCGACCAATTCAGCGTTGCGGCAACGTCTCGTTCAGGTATCCGGGAACAGCTAGGTGCCAATGGGGTGGCGCATCATAAAGGAAACATCAGACCTTCTCCTTCACATTGACGTGGCGAATGCGAACTCGCTACCCCTTCACCACCTCAAACCGAGAGTTACGAACGCCATCCAAACCCTAACACCGGACATGCTGACAAGAGCGTGGAGCGAGTTTGGCTATCGCGTAGATGTTTTTCGGGCAGCTCGTGGTGGTCACATTGAACATTTATGAAGATATGGTAAACAAACTTCACGGTTCCACGGTTTATTGGATTGGTCAATCAAGGTTGTAGGCTGTTTGGTTTAGAATTTATAGACCTTAAAATTTTGGGTATTTTTTTCTACTCAGCCTGTATATTCTCATTATTGTTTTGAACTCATTTGACATATAAATTAATTCAACGCAAAACCTTTTCAGCGCTGCTTCTGAAAGTGTGTCATATTGTGACACACCCTAGAGAAAATGAACAAGTACAAGACGTTCATTCTACAAGACGTAGAATGAAATGGAACAGATCAAGAGTAAAACTGACTTATCATGGTAAATCCTCTATCATGCCTAGAAATGTGAAGTGTTCTCTTCAAGTCAATAAACTCGAGAATAACACCGGTATCAAATTATAAGTTGAAGACTGGCAACGACCTTTTCTGTTCTTCACTGTTTTTTCCTGCTGGGAAGTATTTCGTAGGTTGTCGGCGTATCACTGCAAATCTCTCGATTGCCTCATTTTAATAAGATAAGTTATTGTTTCCTTTTGTGAAACAGCCCTAGTAAGGATGAATTTTAATCTATGGACTTATAACTGGAATAATACATCTTAACCCCTTGAAGGCTGGTGGTGTATACAGGATTATTTAGCTCAGATGTTTATCACAAAAATCTTCCGAACCGCCCAAGGTATCGCACTTTTGATTTCGAATTCGTAAACGGCACCGCAGGGCTCATAAGACACCGTATATTTATGTTACAAGATAGAATTATTTACTCAGATAACAAAATCAACTTTGGTATTTAGCCTACTTTTCCAAGTAAAGAAAGTCTTATTACATCACATTCATGAGTGTGTGTCTGAGTGTGTTTGTAAGAGTTTATGTATGTGAGTGACTCTGTGTGCTGTGCGTGTAGGTCCTCCCCTTTCAATTTTTGAACGCTTCGACCGAATTTCACGAAATTTCTACACACATGACACATAGTAAGGACAAATGCCGTTGGTAGTTTTCGAAAACATCGAGCACTTACTTTCAAAATGGCGTCAATTTTAACATTTTGTTTGATAAGTTATTTCTTGTGAACTATTCAGCAGATTTAAACCAAATTTTGTATGCTGGCAGACCGTTGTGTAACGTATTATATTTTAAGATGGGTATTGTTGTTGGTCAACCATTTTGGAAAATAGCACTTATTTACAAAATAAATATTAAACATTATATATCNAGATGGGTATTGTTGTTGGTCAACCATTTTGGAAAATAGCACTTATTTACAAAATAAATATTAAACATTATATATATATATAATTGTTCAACCAATTCTCACCTAATTTAACTAATTTTGACCAAATTTTGCATACTGAAAGAATCTACTACAAGCATCATATATACCATCAAATAACCACTGTCATCAGCCATTTGGAAGATAGTGCCATACGAATNATCAAATAACCACTGTCATCAGCCATTTGGAAGATAGTGCCATACGAATAAATTAAGTTATAATATCATAACTCGTTAAATATTTAACAGATTCCCTCTAAATTTGGCAAACAAGTAGTACTGATGCAGATAATGTTAAGTAATGTGTTTTAAGCATGTCACACGCTTATATTCCAAATGGCAGCCATAGAGCCATTTTAAGGTAGAATGCTTTATCGTGGAAAATATGTAATCAATTCCAAAATTACTTTGTATGATAGCTGTAGATATTACAACTATCAACAGTATATACATAGAGAATATTTTGTCGGCCATTTTGTTAGATAGCGCCATGAGAATAAAATAAAGTTTTAATGTCTTATCTCGGGAAAGAATTGTCCAGTTCCTATCAAAATTGGCAAACGAGTAAATAACTAGAAAAATTGTGTACTTGATATTTTTATAGTTGATACTAGCAAACCCGGCGAACTCCGTTTCGCCACCAGATGGCTTCGTTTTATGCAACATTTTGTTTGGTGATTAANTAATCTATGGACTTATAACTGGAATAATACATCTTAACCCCTTGAAGGCTGGTGGTGTATACAGGATTATTTAGCACAGATGTTTATCACAAAAATCTTCCGAACCGCTCAAGGTATCGCACTTTTGATTTCGAATTCGTAAACGGCACCGCAGGGCTTATAAGACACCGTATATTTATGTTACAAGATAGAATTATTTACTCAGATAACAAAATCAACTTTGGTATTTAGCCTACTTTTCCAAGTAAAGAAAGTCTTATTACATCACATTCATGAGTGTGTGTCTGAGTGTGTTTGTAAGAGTTTATGTATGTGAGTGACTCTGTGTGCTGTGCGTGTAGGTCCTCCTCTTTCAATTTTTGAACGCTTCGACCGAATTTCACGAAATTTCTACACACATGACACATAGTAAGGACAAATGCCGTTGGTAGTTTTCGAAAACATCGAGCACTTACTTTCAAAATGGCGTCAATTTTAACATTTTGTTTGATAAGTTATTTCTTGTGAACTATTCAGCAGATTTAAACCAAATTTTGTATGCTGGCAGACCGTTGTGTAACGTATTATATTTTAAGATGGGTATTGTTGTTGGTCAACCATTTTGGAAAATAGCACTTATTTACAAAATAAATATTAAACATTATATATCTAAAATTGTTCAACCAATTCTCACCTAATTTAACTAATTTTGACCAAATTTTGCATACTGAAAGAATCTACTACAAGCATCATATATACCATCAAATAACCACTGTCATCAGCCATTTGGAAGATAGTGCCATACGACTAAATTAAGTTATAATATCATAACTCGTTAAATATTTAACAGATTCCCTCTAAATTTGGCAAACAAGTAGTACTGATGCAGATAATGTTAAGTTATGTGTTTTAAGCATGTCACACGCTTATATTCCAAATGGCAGCCATAGAGCCATTTTACGGTAGAATGCTTTATCGTGGAAAATATGTAATCAATTCCAAAATTACTTTGTATGATAGCTGTAGATATTACAACTATCAACAGTATATACATAGAGAATATTTTGTCGGCCATTTTGTTAGATAGCGCCATGAGAATAAAATAAAGTTTTAATGTCTTATCTCGGGAAAGAATTGTCCAGTTCCTATCAAAATTGGCAAACGAGTAAATAACTAGAAAAATTGTGTACTTTATACATAAGTATTTAAATATATGTACGTATAGTTGATATTTCTCAGTTTTCGTAGATTCGTAAAATAAAAATGATGAAGTTCAAAATTTCTTAAAAAATATATTTGTATGAGAGAAAAACATTATATAATTGGAATTTTTTAATATTCTCTTAATTTTCGGGCCGAATTAATAGTATATGACTAAATACTGGGGATCTTCACATCTCTGAAGTTGGCAAGATTGTTCCTTGAGGATGTGTGTGTGTGTGTGTGTGTGACAATAGAGGGTAGAGTGCTCGTTCCAGGTACGCAGTAGCCACTCTCCGGGTTTGAACATTGAACTGTTTTTTTTCTCAATTGCATTATCAAAAACAATCTGCATAGGGTTTGATGTTAGAACACTATGCAAGCTAGTGCTTCGAGATGTTCGAAAACTTTCCCTAACTTATTCTTAACAAAATTAGTATATAATGCAATTAGTCAATGTATTTTACTCGTGTGAAAGGTCGAGTCTGTGGGAAATTCAAGTTTAAACAAACACGTTTGTGAGTGTCGACCATGTGACTTCGACAGACGTGTTTGTGATGGACGAATCTGTGTAGGGGTTGTGCGCTGAAGACTATAATCGACCTATAACCCATTCCCAGTTACTTGCAACTTTTCTGGGGCTAGCTTAAGTTCTTGTTTCTGGATATTCGTCCGTCTCGTGCAACCAAAGCTTAAATAGTTCTAGAAAAATACATCAAAGTGACAATGCACTCCTTCTTTGCGCATACAGTTTAATGCTGTTTTGCATGATAACTTTTTATTATAGGCAATACTAACACACCTCTTATTTGTTGGGTTTTATTTATATTAATTGTGTTTGAATTATTAAAATGTATCAACAAAATATAAATTAAAGTTGATTTTAATAAAAAAAACTAGATATGTTTATGTCAACAGAAGTATAAAACGCTTGTGTTGCATTACGTAATCGGGAGAGAAACTCACGTGATACATGGGGTGATTTTAAAAGGTTTGATTGTAAAAGGGTGAATAAACAGCTAAGAGACTACAGTGCGTGTTGCGCGTGTTGCAGGCGAGGATGGTGGGGGCGGCGATGGTTCTGGCAGCGGTGTGCGCCGCCCACCACGGCCTGGAGACGGCTAGGCGCTTCACCAACGAGTGGCTGGTGCGTCTGCAAGGCGGCCCGGATGCGGCACGGGAGCTGGCTAGCGAGATGTGCTACACTCTGCTGGGACAGGTGACTACACGCTGTTCACCGTACAGCGAGAACTTCTGAAATCAACGTTCGAAAAAAAAATCACTGTTCGTTACTGCGTACATTTTCACGGACACACTGACTGGCATTTCTGCCTATCAAATAGGCAAAGAGATAGGGGAAATAGTCCCATGTAACGTGGTCGTACTATTAAGAATGAAATTTAAAATTATGGGCAGTAAATGTATTGAATTTAGTTTATCTTGGTTTTATTTGCAGAATAGGAAGAACTTGTTTATGAGTAACATGTTTACATTCCTAACGATTTCACTTTTTCACTTGATTAACGCGTGAATAAAGTGACGAGTTCATGGCATTATTTAATTTACATATGGCGGAAGGATGCAAAATGAGGGAGGAAAAAAGATCCATGGCCGAGCTTTCAAAAGTGCTCACTTTACTGTGAGCAGTCACTTCGAACCATCATCTTTTCAGTATCGCTCCCGCTATTGATTAGGGTTGTGCGATATAGCAATATATCGATAACGAAACAATATTTCTGAAATATTGCAACGTCGATGAGGTTTAATAGTGTAGAGCAGGATTTCATAAGCAGAACCTTCCCTTGTCATATTGGATGTTGGGCTTTCCTAGATCTATGTTTTTAAGAACAGAACATTCCGAGTGAGTAAGTGAAGGTATTTGGGCAGCTCTTAACATCAAGGTCTTGAGAGCTGATAAGGGTGAGGTGAGTATGGAGCAGCGCCGGAATGCAAGGGCAGGGAAACAGAAGATTCCCGAGAAAACCCGCTGACCAGCGGCATCATCCAGCACGATTCCCAAGTGCAAAAATCCACAGGCAACTAACTCCTCCGGGAATCTAACCTGGTTTGCCTAGATGGGAGGCGTATAGTCAAACCACTACAACACCGCGGACAATGGTCTCGTTAATAGCAAACGTTTTCCAACATATTATGGCACNTCCGGGAATCTAACCTGGTTTTGCCTAGATGGGAGGCGTATAGTCAAACCACTACAACACCGCGGACAATGGTCTCGTTAATAGCAAACGTCTTCCAACATATTATGGCACTTGAATCTATTTGACTAAGATAATTAACACTAGTCACTGTACTGTTGTGAGGATGTCTGTAAAAGCAAAACTCCAGAATACCAGATCCATTATGAGCAGTCATTCCTTGCAAAGCGAACCTATACATAAAACTCAGTAGAATTAAACTCTCTTCTGCTGTAGTAACTTGCTTCACAAACACACTATCATCCTTAGCAACATTGCAATCAAACGAACCAATATTCCTGAAAACAGGTCTTGAAATGTATCTCTTCTTATGACAACGTGCACGCCTCATGGCGCTGTGAAAACTAATTGAGTTCACATCGTACGTCCTACGTTAGGGTCTAAATTTCTTCTAAAACTCCAAATATACCTTCCATATCATAACCAACAAACATTGTAGACACACTTTATTGCTCACAAATTACTGTTTTGTGTATGGATCACAGAATTTCTTGTAGTCTAGCTAGCATGCACCTTAGTGTTCACCTTCTTGTTCACCTTCTTNTTTGTGTATGGATCACAGAATTTCTTGTAGTCTAGCTAGCATGCACCTTAGTGTTCACCTTCTTGTTCACCTTCTTGTTCACCTTCTATGTTCACTTTCTGGTACGAAAGTATTCCCGGGTATACTAGGCTTGAAATTANTGTTCACCTTCTTGTTCACCTTCTATGTTCACTTTCTGGTACGAAAGTATTCCCGGGTATACTAGGCTTGAAATTACTAGTGTTATGCCATGCATCACCTGACACGTGCATCTAACCGTTATTCACAATTCCAATACTTGTGTGTTATTTTTAATTGTCACGTCGATATTATAGTTTTTAAAGGACATTGGTCACTTGAAAGCGAGACTCATATAGACTGATGAACCAACCACTCCTGGTGCGGTTAATCCTGCCTGGTGAGAATTGAAGTATCAGTTAGACGTTCCAGAGTGACAAACAGAAATAACAATTATTTACACCAAACGTGCCAACTATTTTGTTATTTGGCTTTCCATGCGTGTAAATGTATAAAAATATTTCATGTTTTGAAACCCCGCCTTTACATTACACACACAAAGACACACCAAATATATTTCTTCGAAAATATATTTAAATGACAATTTAATAGTATTATTATCCGGCAACNCACACAAAGACACACCAAATATATTTCTTCGAAAATATATTTAAATGACAATTTAATAGTATTATTATCCGGCAAACTAGAGTAGTTGCGTTGGTGTTGAATAACAACCAGCGAAAATCAAACATTTTCCCGTCTATAATGCATTTTTACTATATTAAAACGAAGTAACGCCATTCTCAAAGTTCTACACACGAAACTCTTTATATAGTTTTATTCCAACTTGCTGCATACGGATGGCTTAGTGAAATACAATATTTTTGTACCTCATACTTGTTAACTTGTCTCAAATAAAAACAAACGGTGTTTATTGACAGAGGTGTTTTTGAAAGAAGTCAGAAATATTTATTTTTCTTTTATATAGAGCAGCTTCTTACCACTGTCTAACCTGAAATTTCACTTAAAGGTTGACATCGCAGCTTTGTAATTACACTAGGAACTACTTAGTGAAGTAATAAATGCAGCATTTTCCTTACAACAACATATTCTATTGTACTCTAAGTAAGAAAGTGACATTTCACTTTCATTTAAGTTACTTAAATTCTTGTAATAAATACGAGGGACGAATGTTGCAGTTTGTAAAAGTAATGTTGTTAGAGTGTTTTGTGAGGACGGCAGCAAACAAGAGAGAAGCTGCCGAATTCCAGTCCTGCGAGGGGAGTCTGCAGGGCGGCAGCACGTGCGCGGGTTCCCACACTGAAGACCAAACACAGACAGATCTGCGGGAAAAACCCCGCAAGATTGATCGTGCTACTCTCGCCTTCGTCAGTTAATCGCACCTCACTTCATGGAGTCACGTTTTAATTTCGCAGTCGGCCGCCGACTCACTCGATAACACTTTTTTTGCTTGCTTCCTGCTATCTATTATTTCTTATCAGATGGATGTTAATTTTTTTATTTTATTTTACCGAGAGTGTTAGTAGGCTCGAAAACATTACATGTGGTTTGGTATGCAAACCAGATTACGGATCTTAGATTATTATTTTTTAACAGCTATTACAATGCAGTATACTTTTATTATACTGCCTACAAATGTTTGTGAAAATAAATTTTACCTCGATGACTGAGANCTATTACAATGCAGTATACTTTTATTATACTGCCTACAAATGTTTGTGAAAATAAATTTTACCTCGATGACTGAGAATTTATTTTAAGTAGAGAAATTATGGTCAGATAATACAAGCCATGATAACATAATTGACGGAAATTGCAGCGATGTAAGATATATTATGTGTATTTATCCGTATAAAGAGTATAATATGACTTATGGTCTAAAGTGAATCGTTAGGGAAGTTTACATATTTGAAGATGGACCTGCAGTTATATTTTATTAAAATTAATATTTTATGAGAAAATTAAGGATGGAACACTGAGTGTATGGATAATGTGCAACGGAATAAAGATCTGCAAACACACGTGACAATACCTGTCTGTCGCTGTCTTTGAATTATTTCATGACAATGATCACGTTTACATCTCGTATGACTATTTAGTCTCCATCTCTCTGTAGCAATCTTGGTATTAAAAAGAGCTCTGGGTTTGAACCCCGGCTAAGTAAGGGGTTACGCGGGACTTTTGTTCTAAAAAAAAGTGTTTGGTTTATTTTGTAAAATCCCTCTCATCGATTAAATTCTCGGCAGAAAGACTGAAATTAAAAAAGAATTGTAACGGTTTTGTCTACCAAGCCTGCATCACAGAGTTTAAATGGGTAATGAATGAAAAATAAAAGGCTTCCCAGTGAGTATTTTAAAGATAACAATTTCAAGCAAAACTATTTTACGTGGTATTTCTGCATTTCTTAAAGTATATTGGGACGTTAAAATAACTTTACGGATTTTATTTATTTCATTTTCAGAATCAAATATTTACATTAACATTTTATTTTTTAAAATATTAAATATAAAAAAAAACTTTTTATGTGGAAATATTTTTTTGAGAACGTTGTTTTAAATATTTTTGGTTTGCACATTTACCTTTAAAACTAATGCAATAAGAAGGAAATTCTGTAACATTGATTCCCCATTTTCACTCTGTGACTGCTCACTTGGTAAACAGAGCCCATAAGAAACGCCTTGTCTACAAACGTATAGAACGTATCTAAATTAGAGCGACAAATTTCGACAGCAGGTTTATCACGAAACTAAGGCGAATACATGTATACGACCTATTGTCTAAAGTAAATCGTAAAGTTGATGCAAAAGTTTCAAGTTTGACCTGAAGCACTAGATTATAACAAATACTGAATTAATTATTTAAGACTGAAAACTGAGTGTCTGCAAAATGTGGCAAGTAAATTTTGATATACGGATTAATAATTCTTCTTTGTAATTTCAGGTCTGCTACAGCGCCATGTAGATTAAATAGAAATGAGGTTAGCAACCGTGAATATTTCCATTAAATTATTTTACGTCAGCGACAGACAGGTGTAATGTTTGCATACATTTGTTTCGTTAGACACTATACAGAGACTCAGTGTTTCATCTTGAACATTTTCTGCAATATTTGTGCTTCAGATCTAACTTGAAAGATGTGTACCGCCCTTACAATTAACTTAATATCATAGGTCGAATATATGTTTTCAACTTATTTTTCTTTATAAAAGTGGAGCTGAAATTGGTCGGTCTTATATATACACAACCTATATACTTATTTAAATTACATCAACTGAACCGATACACGACAGGCAGCAAAACAGTCCCTGTTGTTGCGTTCCAGACAGCGATGGATAAAGGCGAAATTAAGTGCGCATCGTTGTGTTAGAAAAGCCTAGCATGTCTAGTTTAAATAACTCGTTATCAAATCCAAGGAAAATGTGATATGTATTACCGTCTTTGACATCGGTGGTACAACACATCGTGAGTTATTACCGACTGGGAATAGTTTACCGGGTAGTTTCGACACGTTAATTCTGTAGAGTTTACGCGACGTAGTTCGGACGAAACGTGGCGACAAATTGCGGTCTGGTTTCTCTACCAAGGCCGTAGAGGGGAAAAAAACCGCAGTGCGCATACGAGCTGCGCAGTAGCCACTCTGCATGTTCCGACATTGAACTGCTTTTTTGCGCTATCACAAATAACGTGGATAGCGTTTGAGGTTAGAAAACCGTTTGTTTAATTAGGTTATTAATAATTTTTTTACTTCCTCTAACCTATTTTTAGTACTTATGGATTATATTCAAAACGTTCAAAGTGTTTAATTGATATTAATGGGTGGGTCTGTTAAAAATTCAGATGTAAACAAAAACCGTTCATTACTGTCATCCGTGTGCCTTTCACTGTTCTTGGCAATGGGTGAATCAATGTTGCAAACATGCGGAAAAGATAGAAATCGCCCTACCTCATTTTCAGTCTACTCTCACGACAACGAAACACGTCACATGTCACTTGTAGTGCAGCAATTACCTGTCACGGGAAGTCTTCCCGTCATTGCTCAACCTCCGCACTCGAGCGATCTCGTTTTGATGGACTTAAGGATGTTCCCTGTGCAGGAACTGAGCCTCACAGGGACGCGATTCGTCAACGTGGATGACATAAGCTCGAACGCAATCCCAGTAATATTCCAAAAGATTTCTTTCAACAGCATTGATGTGGTAAGCGTGTGAAGTTCACTATGCATATGTATTTCCATACGAAGTACCATTAAATCGCTATATTTCGATTTCGGGAACTTATGGACAGCCCCTTTGATTTGATANTCTTTGATTTGAGATTTTTCGAGAAGTGACGACAACCACATACAAAATTCTTAATGCACAAATGCATTTACTTATATCGTAATTAACAATAATTATTTCGGAATAATATAGCTAGCTAAACTCTTAGTCCTGTTAAATTTTGGACATAACGTTTTTTTTTTATTATTATTATTCTCTTTCATACGTAGCTGGCGGGTGAACTTTTCTGTCCGAAGGCTTTGTTTTTGTCAGAAGTTCAGATTTTAATCGTTAGTACATTTCAAAAATTTGCGCTAACATTTGTTTACACCGGAGAGATTACAAACAATGCACACACTAATCAAATATAACGTAAATATTTAACACAGATTTCGTATTGTGTGGCAGAGAAATCTGGCAAAATAAAATCCATGTTCCTTCAACTAGTGTGCTGATAGGTTTAAAGAGAATGTAAGAGTGGCCTAGAAGTGTGAAATATAAAACTAAATGTAGCTGCCACCGTAGCTGCCAAATGGCCTTGGTGTAAGCTGTCAGTAGGAAAGCCAGCGTCGCGTCACGGTAGTCTTGCCAGCTGTCCACACACCGGTATCTGCGGTCTGTCGTCATTCGCAGCAGATGAAACTGACACCCTAAGCAAATAGAGTATCGCAACTGAAGGTGAATTTCCCGACTTTTTGCAAGCCACATCAGCGTGCCCTCTTTGACGTTATAATATTACTTCTAAAATGTTTGACAGTCGTGAAAGCATTATGTCAACTAATGACCACTTGTAGCTGCCACACGCACGCTGATAAAGAAAAAAATATTTTTACAAGAAAGTTTATTGAAATTAAGTTAGAAATTACATTTCCTGTAAAGGAAGAAAATTCGTTGTTGTTAATGTTGCGGTTATTTAAATAATGTTGTATATTATATATAAATATTATATAACTTATCTAAGTTCCATTTCCAACCAAATATTTGAGAAATGGAAAAAAAATTATTTTTTAATGATATATAATACAACTCTGATAAAGAAATAACAGAAGAGGTAAAAAATATCAGATTCAATTGACATAAAAACTATTGTGGCATGGGAACATAGGACTTTAATTATGTCAGTTTGTTCTCACTTTTTGAAGATAACTTACGTATATTATTTTATTAATAAAAAATTTCTTCAATAGCGTTATACACTGAAGAGCCAAAAAAAAAATATTGGTACACCTGCCTAATATCGTGTGGGGTCCCCGCGAGCACGCAGAGTGCCGCAAAATGACGTGGCATGGACTCGACTAATGTCTGAAGGTATGCAGGAGGCAAATCGCACCATGAATCCTGCAGCGCAGTCCACAAATCAAAAAGGAGTGCCAGGCGTTGGAGAACTCTTCTAAATAGGACGTTGCAAGGATCCCAGATATGCTCAATAATGTTCATGTCTGGTGATTTAGGTGCCCAATGGAAGTGTCTAAGGTAAAAGAGTGTTCCTGGAGCCAATCGGTAGTAACTCTCGACGTGTAGGGTGTCGCATTTTCCTGCTGGAATTGTCCACGTCTGTCGGAATGCACAATGGACATGAATGGGTGCAGGTGATCGGACAAGATGCTTACGTATTTGTCACCTGTCAGAGTCATATCTAGACTTATCAGGGGTCCCATTTCATGTCAACTGCACACGCCCCATATCATGACAGAGCCTCCACCAGCCTGAACAGTCCCCTGTTGACATGTAGGGTCCATGGATTCATGAGGATGTCTCCATACCAGTACACGTCCATCCGCCTGATACAATTGGAAACGAGACTCGTCAGACCAGGCAACGTGTTTCCAGTCATCAACAGTCCAATGGCGGTGTTGGTGGGCCCATACGAGGCGTAAAATTTTGTGTCATGCAGTCAACAACGGTACACGAGTGGGCCTTCGGCTCCAAAAGCCCATATCAATGATGGTCCGTTGTATAGTTCGCACGCTGTCACGTTTAATGATTCTCGTCAGTCATCGTTTGTCCCGTTCGTTCACGATATTTTTCCGGCTCCAGCGATGTCGAAGATTTGATGTTTTACCGGATTCCCGATATTCACGGTACACTCGTGAAATGATCGTACTCGAAAATGCAAATTTTATCGCTACATCGGAGATGATATGTCCCATCTCTCGTGCGCCGACTATAACACCATGGTCAAACTCACTGAAATATTGATAACCTGCCATTGTAGCAGCAGTAACCGATATAGCAACTTTGCCAGACGCTTGTTGTCTTATATAGGCGCTGCCGACCGCATCGCGTTACTCTGATTGGTTCCATACCTCTGTTATTCGCATACGCTCGCCTGTACCAGTTTTTTTGGCTCTCCAGTGTATTATAAAACATTTTTGAATCATTCTCAGCATCGAAAAGTTTTTCAGATCAATTTTATTTGTGACTACGTGTTTGTGTGTGAGCGCATCGCACTCCCTTCCCCCCGCGACACCACAAACATGGTCATTCATCCCAAAAAACTTTTGAACCTGAGAACCGAATTTCACCAAACCCGGTACACATGTAGTATTTAATAAGGATATCCCACTTCTATACTATAGGAGCACGCCAAATGCTTAATTTCAAAATGGTGGATATTAAATATGTAGCATACTGTGTCATCTCGAGAATCATTCAACCGATTTAAACCACATTTTGGATGTTGAAAGGATACCATGTAAGCATTGAATTTTGAGATAAATGGTGTTGTTTGTTCGCCATTTTAGATGATAGTATACCATTAACAATGCATCTTTTATGTTATATCTCGAACTATGGCCAATAATCTCCAAAATTGGCACGTAAGTAATAGTATGGTAGGTCATGTAAACATGTGCGACTTAAATTCAATAGGCACTTATTTTCATAACAACGGACTTACAAATATTTTCGTTAATTTAGTAACTCTATAATGCCGTTACGTCAACATGGACTAAATTTCGATGCTTAAAGTATTGCAGGCTACATACACTATCGTTTGTGAAAAATTCAGCACCAAGAAAGATACATGTGATTGAAATTAAATTTTGTACTTCAGATTAGGTACATGACAATACCCAATTGATTAGAATTACAGAGCTGTGNATGTGATTGAAATTAAATTTTGTACTTCAGATTAGGTACATGACAATACCCAATTGATTAGAATTACAGAGCTGTACATGATCTCTGTCCTTGAGAATTCAGTATGACGTGAAGACCCCACGTGCTGCAATCAGAACCCCTCAACGTCGTTGCATGGAATCAAAGAGGGCCTGGATATGTTCCNCGTGAAGACCCCACGTGCTGCAATCAGAACCCCTCAACGTCGTTGCATGGAATCAAAGAGGGCCTGGATATGTTCCTTGCTCTTTGTATACGAGTCCACATGCATCAATAGAGGTTGCTGGAGGTCCGTAACAAACAGGTCGCCGTCCAACCATATCCCAGACATGTTTGATGGGCGACATGTCAGGCTAACATGCAGACAAGGGAAGCAGTGGTACCCGTTATTCATTGAATAAGGTTGGCACATTCCTTGCTACATGTGGCTGGGTATTATCCTGCTGAAATATGGCACGTGGAGTCGCTTAAAGGAATAGCAGTAAGTACCGCGGGATCTAAAATTTCCCTTGAATATTGTGGTTGCTGTTAAGATTGCCCTCAATACCTAGGAGTCGAGATCGTATGTTGTATCCAATGGCGCCCCAAACCATCACACTTGCCGTTTGTCCACTATGCCACTCCACAATGCAAGCTGCTAGGGATGCTGTCACCACGGTAGCGTCCAACACGTATGTGGCCATCACAGTAGGAAACGTTGAAGCAGGACTCGTCTGAAAAAAAACGACATTGTGCCACTCAGCACGCCAGCGATGGCGTTCACGTGCCCATTGCAGTCTGAGGAGACTGTGGGTTCTGGACAATGGAAGCCGACGCAATGGCATGCGTGCCACTAGTCCAGCCCGCAGCAGACGGCGTCGAACCGCTGACGCAGACATGTCCACACCCGTTGCAGTGCTCCAGTGTCGATCCAACAATGTGGACGAGGCTTTACGGTCCTTTACGGCCATGCGGACAAGATGACGATCATCCCGTGCTATGGTCACATTGCATGGTCCAGTACCCGCTTGTCGCTGCGTACGACCCTCTTATATCCACTGGTGCCACACATGCATCACTGTATCGTAGCAGCATGCCCTGTACGAGACGAAATGTCACGGTATGACAAACCCGTTTCCCGAAAACCGATCGTTCTGCCCCTTCGAACACACCCACATGCTGATATGGCACCCTTTGACGTCGATGAGGCATATTGTCACTTGCTTTCACTTCGTCTGACTGCTCTTCACCGACGGAGTTTGGCGTAACACTGGCCTTTCCGGTCACACAAAAGAGGGCGCTTCTTGGCCTACGTGTACGCCATATCTGTGTAATCGTAATCACTTATTCCGGGTCCACTGTTCTACACATCTTTCGAGTACGAATTCATTCGGGACATTCTTTCTGGGTGTGGCAATTCTCACAAACAATAGTGCATATGCCAACATATAGCATTTTTTATCCACCACTTTTTTAAGAATGCGCCACATGAAATAATGAAGGTTTTTGTTATGTCGGGAAACAACGAACTGATTCCTACAAAAACTGGTGGAGAAGTTGTATTTCGGTAGGCTATATTAATTAATACGTTAAAAGTATACCAGAGAATTATTTTCAGAATGGCCGCTTTAAGAAACACTTTAACTTACTGTGCTATAGCTACATAACTATGATACCAATTTTAACTTTCTTTGTGTACTGGCAAAATCTATGAGAACCATTGAATGTGTTAATTTTTGACTTCAATTTATGAAGTTTGTCTCATGAAAAAAAATTGATGTATTTATGTCATAACTCGAGAAGCAATCAAACTATTCCCATCAAATTTTACACACAAGTGCCTAGGGCTACAGTAGGGCATGAAAACTGGCCTGTTTTAGGTGCGGCAGGCCTGTTTTAATGGTAATAATATAAATAATTCATGTTAGTTTATTTCTTCTATTAAACATGTCAAAAAAATTTAACCACATTTTGTACACTAATAGTATTCATTAGAAGTATTAATTTTGCCACATTTTTTGCAAAATGGTGCAAGGTGACAAATTTTACATTTTGCCATATTTCGGGAATAAATTAACTGATTTCTATAACTTTAATCATTTAAGTGGAGTCAGACAATGATTTTTAACATGGAGGCTCTACAAATGGTTTTATGAGTTTGTCATATATATTAAACAATTTATCCAAACTTAACCAAATTTTTATGCATACAGCCTTTATTAGAAGCATTTTTAGCAAAACCTATTTATTTTAGGCAATTTTTTTAAAATAGTGGCAAATAAGAAATTAAAACTTTTATGCCATATTCCAGGGACTAATCAAGGGAATTCCACCAAATTCTTTATACAAGTAACGTTTCTGGAAATATTTCAGTTTAGTAAACCCTATGATTAGAAGCATATGGCTGAATATATCCGAAGTTTATGTTTCGAACCCTACATCCGTAATGCAGTTGGTTGTATGCTATCTTACGGTACGAAGTTTTCTCAATTCGACTCCCGAGGAAGGCATGTGTGTATTTGTAATTGTCTCGCTGTTATTATATATGCTTCTAATTTCATTTCTAATGATATTGCTGTCAACGATACGTCAAGTCTTGTTTGCCACTGAAGCTTTAAAAACTTAGTTCATAATTATTTGCACACATGTACAGGAAAGTAGGATCATTAGCAATATCAGTAACTTCTTGTCATAATCCCTTTAATTATATGTTAAAATAGATTTCTTATCACACTACAATTTTCCTTTGCTGGGGTCTTAACTATTACCGATGATTAGCACTATACCAATATAGTTAATTGCCGTTTACAACAATTCCTTGACACTGCACATATGGCGTATCATGTATGAAAGGGGCCAGTACTATGCATTGTTCTATCATTTCTTCTATAGTCTCTTCTCTAGTCTCTTCTGTTATCTAAATATACTGAAGATCGAAAAAAAATTCTACACCTGCCTAATATCGCGTAGCATCCAGAAGTGCCACAAGACGTTGTGGCATGGACTTGACCAATGTCTGAAGGTATGCAGGAGGCAATTCACACCATGAATCCTGTAGGGCAGTCCACAAATCCAATATGCGCCAATTTGAGAAAGGGTTGCACGTCTGTCACTTTTAATGATTCTCGTCAGTCGTCATTTGTTTGTTTGTCCCGTTCTTNTTCATCACCGAGCACGAAGAAGTGCCGCAAGAGACGACGTGGCATGGACTCGACTAATGTCTGAAGGTTTGCGGAAGGCAACTCACAGTCTGTCACGTTTAATGATTCTCGTCAGTCGTAGTTTGTACCGTTCTTTCACGATTTTTTTTCCGGCCGCAGAGATGTCGAAGATGTGATGTTTTGCCGGATTCCCGATATTTACGGTACACTCGTGAAATGGTCGTACGCGAACATCCAAATGTTATCGCTACCTCGGAGATGATATGTCCCATCTCTCGTGCGCCGACTATAACACCACGTTCAAACCCACTTAAATCTTTATAACCTGCCGTTGTAGCAGCAGTAACCGATCTAGCTGCCGACCGCATCGCGTAACTCTTATTGGTTCCATGCCTCTGTTATTTGCATATGCACGCCTATACCAGTTTTTTTTTGGCTCTTAAATGTAGTATAAAACAAAGTCGCTTATCCGCTCTGTCTGTGTATTCGCTTAGTACTTCTTAAATACTCGATGGATTTAGATGCGGTTTACATTATTTAAAGAATTTCTTGAGGACGCTTTTGGTGTATAATACATTTATATTTTATGTAAGGCTAGTAGAGAAATGTCGAACCGTTTGTAATCAAGTCGTAAAAGCTGCTCTTAGGGCGCTTACATGGCTTGCGCTGACTAAACAATATGAGATACATCAAATTAATTTAGAACATAACTTTAGCTCTCAAATAGGTCTACAGTAAAGTCCGTGAGAGCAAATGTTTATCTTTTAAGGATGACCCACAGTAAACATTTTTGTATTTCAAAGTGTCGCTGTAAAACTAAATTGTTACCGGGCGAAGCCGGGCCGGGTCACTAGTATACAATAATTATTCAATATCTTCACCAACAACCCTGTGCGTTAAATTTAATTACAAATAGATCGTGGACAGTTTCTAGCGGGTATGAGAATTGAGCCGCCAACCGAAAAAGTAATGTTATACTTATTTTTTGACTCTTAGGGGGGCAAAATTTATGAGTTGAATTTTTGTTGCACTACCATTCCCAAAATTTGTGTAAACGTTTCGATGTATCCGTTAGAAACGCTAATACTTCTACAATGTTATACGGCCCTAGTAAGAGTCCCAAGACACAATTAAGTAATAACGCTTTGCTTGAAATTATGCTGTATACGTGCATCATAATACGCAGAATATAAAACTATTTCACACTTATTAATGAAATAGTATCAATTTTTGCTGTCAGAAAACTTGAAAGCATGCATTTTTGCTTATGGATGATGCATTTCACGTAATTAAAATACATGGGATCTGCTAATTGTTTGCACAGGTAATACCAAGGCGGTGGAAATATTTATCTACTTGCATTCCGTACTTCATTAGGGTGTCGTAAGAGTTCTGAAATAAAACAAAAAAGTTACCTGTGTTCGTACTTAAAAAAAAGTCATTTACTATAGCAACCAGATAATATTCCTGAAATAGGGATTTACAAACGTGAATTCACTTTTAAAGAGAGAGAGAGAGAGAGAGAGAGAGAGAGAGAGAGATACGAGAGTAACAAACTTCAGATATAGATCTGTAAAATTTTTACTTCTCTCCGATTCTAGTGATTTATCAAGCACTCCCTTCTCAATAATTGAGTTCAAGTAAATAAATCGTGTATGTTTTATTTTTACACTACAAAAGTTTTTAGTAATATTTTAAGAATATTAAATTTTTTATATGTAATGAGAATGACTGTCGTAACAGCGAAAGGGAGAATAAAATAAGTATTTTATGCTTTGTAATATTACTTAAAAAAGTTAAATATAGTTATTTAATTTTGATATTTTCTTTTTTCGGCAAGAATAAAGGGGTAACAGAAAGTTAATTTGATTGAGAGTTCATAAGAAGGAGAGAAAAGGGCGTTTGAGGTCAATAGAGTTTTGAGGTGTAAAATTATTATTTAACACCGTCAGTCAACCCTCTGAAATTTCAATTTATTTAATCGTAGGGTTTTTAAAAATAAAAATTTTTTTCAATTGATCTACCGTTCGACTTTTATGTTTTTCTACTATCTTTTTTCGACATTTTATGATGGCCTTGACGTTGCAAGAGTTATGACATCTCACTACTTCTCTGAGAGTGGCTGTTCAATCCCTGTAATAGGCGCGAATGTTAATATGTTAAGTCAGTTAAGACAAAAATCCATTATCGACATACTCCTATCCATTCACTGCGACAGCAGCAATTATGACTAAGTAACTTTCTTTCCTCTCTGTGTTCATAAAACTATAGGCTGTTCACGGTAAAGTGAGCACTTTTGAGGCCCTAGTTTTATTTTCATTTCAGCCATTTTTTATTGTTTAACCACATTTTTAAACACATATTGCTATGTAATAAATAACCACTGAGCGTAGATTCCACCGCACACGGAAGTTGACGTGTGTTACAATAAAATATATTTATTGACTATTATTCTTAATGATAATGCTTTCGAAAGTGCCCTCTTTACCGTGAATAGCCTTTATAATCATATAAACGAAACAAAGATTATTGCGTTGAAAACATATTTCAACCATCTTGTTGCGAACGACATGTTTCAACCACCCTGCTTCTTCTAAACGCACTGGTGTTCCAATTTAGTCGGGAAATCGTAATACTAGCATTTTAAACAATAGAGTCCTGTGTTTGTGTACAATAAAGCTTTACCATCCAGCCCACCGAAGAGGAAAGATAACTTAAGTAAACGCGCATTATGAACTGCCGCCACTTTTATTAACAGGTGCGGCATATTAGGTACCGTGTTTGTAGTCCCATCCACTGATAACAATCTCACGCGATATTGCACTGTACTTACAACTTCACGTTAAGGCGAAAATGTGTCACACGGGTGATTGAATTTTACTTCTTGTTCATATAGATTTATTTCGTTTTTGTAGTGAATTATGCCGTACTTCTAGAAAATTGTGTTTGCATTTGGTTGAGTTTATTATTAACATTGGCGTTTACTACTTTCCCCGTTAAAATCCTCAATGTCTTAGCGTCTAACAGCGATAGTGATTTAATACTTTCGTAGCTTAACTAACGCATAAAAATGCTACCGGGGGCACAGCTTCGGGTGAAACGTGAACTGTCTGTCACGCTGTCGGAACGGAAAACAGGTACTCCATGCCCTATAAGAATAAAAAAAAAAAAATTATGCANTCGGATGGAACTTGAACTGTCTGTCACGCTGTCGGAACGGAAAACAGGTACTCCATGCCCTATAAGAATAAAAAAAAAAAAATTATGCAATTTTTTGTGTGGATACTGCAACGCATACTCGCTCATTTAAAACAATATTTTCTTATTTCCTCTCACTTAGTACCTACCGCTAAGATACACTTATTTCCTTCTGCGTAAAAGTAACCCATTTCCTTCCAACAAAAAATTTTTTTTTTAATTGCGTTAGGATCCTAACATTTTCTTTGTACGAAACATACATTTCAATTCAGGAGATGAATGTAAACAACGAGCATTTTATCGTACAGTATAATTGGTATTCAGAAACAGTATAATTGATATTCAGAAACGCAAATTTATTAGCTAATTATGAATATACTACAAAAATTGCCCTATCAGGAAGGTTTCTCTATTTAAGCCTACATTCCGAAGGAAAGAAAGGCTTATGAGATCACTTTCCCGCCTGTGTGTGTATATGCATGCATTTATGTATGGATGTGTGTGTGTGTGTCTGTTGTCCGTATGTGAATACCCCACCCCTCTTAAAAAACCATTGTAATTTTGAACGCGTTAACCGAATTTCGCCAACCTTGGTACACATATATTACTTAGTAAGCACACCTTACTTTAATGGTTTTAAACGACGCCGAAAACTTACTTTCAATACGTCGGCCATTTTTAAAATTGAGGTTGTTATGTCATATTTCGGAAGCCATTAANACGCCGAAAACTTACTTTCAATACGTCGGCCATTTTTAAAATTGAGGTTGTTATGTCATATTTCGGAAGCCATTAAACCGATTTAAAATAAATTCTTTACATTGACAGCGTATTGTGTTAGCATTGAATTTAGAGATGGATATTGTTGTTGGCCAGTCATTTTGTAAAATAGCACCACATGAAAAGATAAAACTGTTGTTTTATATCACGAAAACTAATCAACCAATTCTTGCTCAATTTGGCCAGTAAGTTATCCTAAAGCAAGCCACGAAGACGTAAACGTTTTAAATTAATGAGGCACTTATTTCCAAAATGGCGGCATTATAAATATTTTAGGTTTATTTGGTTTAACTACCATACCGTTTTACTAATTTTGACCAAATTTTGTATGGTGGCAGTATCTATTACAAGCATCACGTATGCAACACATAGCCACTTTTGTCTGCCATTGAGTAAGATAGTGAAGCAATGAAATTTCTATGTCATATCTCGGGAAACAATTGACCGGTTACTACCAAATTTGGCAAACAAGTAGTACTGCAGCAGTTCATATGTATGTACGTTTCAATTATGTCAGACCTTATTTTCAAAATGGCGGCTACACGTCTATTTTAACATAGTGTGCTATATCGTCGAAATCATGTAATAAATCCAACTTACCTTTCTACGCTGGAAGCATATATTACAAGCATAAAATATTTATATACTGAACCTCTTTTGTCATCCATTTTTTAAAGATGGCTCCACACTAATAAGTAAAGATTTAACAATGTCTTATCTCGGGAAAAAGTCGACCGATTCCTACCAAATATGGCAAACAAATATATCTGTGGCATGTGATGTAAACTACAATATTTGAAGTAGGCCAAACACTTATTTTTGAAATGGCTATCATATAGCTAATTTAGCTTCGTATGGTATATCGTCGAAACCATATTATAATACCAACATCACTTTGTATGCAGACAGTATACATATCAACAATCAAATGTGTCAGGACAAAGTCTCTTTTGTCCACCATTCTGTAAGGTAACATCACATGACGAATAAAAATTTTTATATCATATCTCCGGAGAAAACCGACAGATTTTTACCAGATATTTTAAACAAGTATCACTACAGCAGGCCATTTAAACTAATGTTTTCAGTGGATTAGACTTTTATATACAAAATGCCGGCTTTATAAAAAATTTATCTCAGTATGTTATATCTACGAAACTACGAAATAAATTTTAACATAACTTAGTTTGCTGGCAGTATANAAAAATTTATCTCAGTATGTTATATCTACGAAACTACGAAATAAATTTTAACATAACTTAGTTTGCTGGCAGTATCTATTACGTGCATACATCAAATCTGGCTATACAGAGCCTCATTTCTCCGCCATTTTGTATATAGCCATCCATGAAAAAAAAAATGTTATGTCATACCTCAGGAAATATCAACTGATTTCTTCCAAATTTGGTGAAGAAGTTTCACTGAGGCAGGCAATATTAGTTTAAGAGTGCAAAATCCTTATCTTCAGAATTGTTACTATAAATACATTTTAGTGTAGTGTGATATATTTACGAAACTATGAAACCTGTTTTAACTTAAGTTTGTATACTGCCAGTATCCATGTCAATCGTAAAATGTGCTAAAACATAACATTTTGTCCCCCATTTAAGATGATCAGCAATTGAAAAAAAAGTTATAATGTCATATCTTAATAACCAATAAATCGATTCCCACCAAATTTTTCAGACAAGTATTTCCACAGTAGGGTATGTAAACCAACATGTTTTGTATGCGGCAGGTATTTTTTAATGCTGTTAACATAAAAATTTTAGAATAATATCTCATATATGTGAAACAATTAAACGTAATTCAAACAAATTTTGTAAGCAAACAGTATTCATTAGCTTTGTCAGGTATACATACACTGACACTCTTTTGCCGGCCATTCTGTAAAACATTACGAGCTGAAAAACTTGAACATTTTTCCATATTTCCGGAATAATTCAACCAATTTCTACCAATTTTGCACACCATTAGTGCTGCAGGAGACCATGCAAAGTTACAGGATTTAAGAGGGTCAGACATTGATTTTCGAAATGGTGGCCATATAAATATTTTGATAAGTTTGGCTTATACATATTTAACAATTTAAGCAAAGTCATACAAACTTATTATGCTGACAGTTTCTATTAAAAGATTCGTATACATATTCTCTCTTTTGAAGTTGATTTCGTAAGATAGTGCCGATTTAGAAGAGGATGTAGTTGGTTGGCCGAGTAATTGACGCGAAGGCTTGCAGACGGGGCGAGCCAGCTGCAACCAGCTCACCTCCATGCTGCTAGTGGCACCTGGTGTTGCGTTTTCCGTGCCGTTATGAATGGGGCCGGCTCCCTCCCTCGTTACCACGTTGGGGGCGGACCGAGTCGCTATTGATTTTCGTGAGGCGACACGAACGCTCATTGCAGATCCGCGCGCGTGCGCAGCAGGGTTGTAATCATTGGTAAGAGGAGTGCAGAGGTGGCAGAGGAGCAGGAGCAATTTCCCGCCACCTCCTGCCAGCTCCTGCTGCCCTGGTAGAGGCGTCCACAGCTAGGTCACCGTGGGCGTCGGCAGCGTCACTGGGGTCACGCCGGGTCGATACATCGATTGGACGTCGTCCACCCTCTTTCGCGCGCAAAAAGGAACCTCGTTCGTGCAGCGGTGATACTTGACGACGTGGGAAAATACTCACGCTGTCCTTCCACTTAGATGACTCGTGCTGTAATCGATTTAGCAATTTAGTTATATAATTTTAGTATTTATTAGCGTTCAATTCGGACGCCATCGATAGTCATTTTTTCAGCGATAGTAGTTTCGATTTCGAAATTTAGTATTTCAGTAAGCTTCGTTACATACTAAAAACGAGTTACTCTAAAATACGAAGCACGTCATAACTTCATTCAACATATTTGGGTCATGTAAATGGATAGTAAAGTAAAAAAGCCAATTGAAGCACGGCCTTTGTTGCGTTCATATTATATAAGGCTTGGCCTTACACGAAATGTTTTATTACTTATTTCTAGCTTAATTCAGTTGGTTACAGACAATTTTGAAACTACAACTGCACCACTCTGCTTATGTACATTACGCTTTAGAACAAGTATAAGTTCTCAACTTTTATCACGTTATTGTGGCGTAATAAGTGCAGCATCATTTTTATATTATCATTATGTTCTAGTCAATTCACAATTACCAGGTAACGCATGGATAAAATTGGGTTGCTGCATTACAAGGCGCTTGTGAGGTTTAAAGATTCTATAATAAGAAATACATAGTTACTAGCATTTGGTCCACTGCTTCGCCTGCGTGTACTACGCCATCTACTTATTTGCTGCACCGAAGGATCTCATTGTACTTTGTACACAACATAAATAGTTTTGCCGTCAGGTGCTAGGACTAGCAGTCGCTAGGTGAGCTTACTTTGGAGCAGGCCACGTTCAGCTGTCCATGTGAGAAGCAGTGCTCCTTCAATAATCTACCTGTTGCCACCTTCAATCACTGTCTGTGGGCCTAACTTATAGTCAGAGCGAAGTAAATATTGACAGAAAATTGCTGTCTCTAAAATTTTAATGGGTGCTTGGGTGCTTGGACGTAATGGTTTATATACGTGTTATAAAAACTTATACTCTCTCTGCACATCCAGAGGAGACTCTAGCCTCGATTACATAGTTACGCCAATCGTTCACTTGAAGACTGGTGCTATCGCAGCGTTTTGGCAGTAACATTGACGGATCCTCAAGTTCGAGGAAAAGCTTGTGTGGTGATAGACCAGAAGGGCAGATGATTTTGATGAACTCTACGGGATAATGAACTGCAGGATCCATTTTTACAACGTCGCCCACTGATTCGTACTTCATTTATACACGTTGAACCAACTTAGGCAACCAATTTTAATAGTTTAGATTTTAATAATGATAACGTTGCTCAATCCTCGTGTAACACACTATTGTATGGCAAATGTTATTAACTATTTTTCGATTCATTTCAAAACTACATAATAAATATTCTAGAAAATTAGTTTGGTCTTCTGAGCAATTCTAGTTGTAAATCTACTGGAGGATTTTCAAGTTACGTAACATATTAGTGTAATTATCGAATACGAGCTCATTTTTCCTGGAAACAATATAACGAAATCGTCTCGACATTGTTATAACATGTGATTTTGACATTTATCCCAGTGAATCGCAAATTTATAGTTCTGAGAGTTCAGTTAGCAAGTAACCAATAAAATGTTGAAACACGAAAATGGTTGGAACCGCAAAAGGAAAAGAAGATAACGCGATATGCCCTATTTCACTGACCACGTAGTCTACGGAAACTAGCTACTTATTAATTCATCCTGCTCAGTTGTGACAACTTAATTCTGCAACTGTAAGGAAAGTGAACATGTTTCTCAGTAAGAGACAAGTTTAATTTCTATTTAAACATTTTAGTTTTATAAGTTCTTACAAAACGTGCTGGATTGAAGGTTACAGGAATGGAAACGAAGTAATTGTAGGTAACATTAATTGAAAATACAATGGAAAACTTTTCACCTTCTTAACGGTTTGAATTTGGAAAAATTCAGAACTTTTTTTTAAGTATTTATAAATTGTAAGAAGCGCCTTAATTCGCACTTAAGGAGTCCTCAAAAATACACTTTACCCCTTTTCACCCTCTAAGTTGTTTGATTTTAAAAAAATTCGGTCTGAGTCAAATATCGCTGAAAATGCATTACTCTTTTATATACAAGCGTACAACTAAACCAATGCAACCATTAATAACGCATATTTTGAACATCCATTTGGTTCCTTGGTAAGATGTTAAACATTCGATCACTCATCTGATTGTTCACTACACGTTTATCAAAATAGAAACCTTTAAACTGATGAGCAGAAATAATGTTTTTTGTCTTTAATTGCTTTAAGTAAAACATATGCGTATGTTGTAACAAATTCTTGGTTGATTCCGCCCAACTTTAACCAACTTTTGAGTATATTACAGTTGGTGTTCTGGCCTGAGCACAGTGAATTTATTATTGTTATTAATTTCAATAAGGAAATTTCCAAACAGTGATGTTTTTGTATTATGAATAATTGTTTTATTTGCTCTTCTCGGTGTTTCATTTGTCTTTGAAATCCGCAACTTTGAAATTACAACTAATTTACTAATTACGTTGTACATAAACATCCATCTCATGAACTAGGGCATGTCAAACCTTATTCCTCGAAAATATTTTTAATTTATTTTGAATTCCCAACCACAGCGAACGTAATACAAAGAGAGTGGATTTCGACACATGTAAATATGGTAACCTCATGTTTAAATAATCAACATGGGCCAGAGACATTAAACAAACGACTTTATTCCTTCATATTCATGTGAGAACACTGTCAACAAGTTTCAGTCGCCACAAAATCGCATTGATACCACTGTTTATAAATAATAGTATAAAAGAAACGAATCTCCTATGCATCCCCAGCCTTTTTAACTGACACCTCGAAGTGGTGTATTTGCTGATCCTACAGATATCGGCCGATGACTACCATTTAGACACTTTACTTCCATCATGTCAGCGCCTTAGGTAAACGCAGCCATTTATAGAGCGTATAAGAGTCATTAAAATATTCTGAAACATATCTTTCTCGCCAGCAAGGGAAAGAAAGCGGGCAAGGCTTAATGTAAGTACCCAGTCTTCTGAGAATCGTTGCGGATGAGGCGACAATCCAAAGGGACCAGATCGTTAATTAACACAATTATAGTAGTGTACTTATGTTCCTTTCAAGGCAGGAAGGCTGGAGTAGGATGTTGGATTCGCCCTCAATCTTGGTTAACGTCACAGCCAGGGCTCGCGGCGGGGTTCACAATACCCAGTTTTTCTCTCAAAATAACCTGTAAATCCTTTGAAAATGCAGATTTCAATCCCAAAATCACTTCGAAAATTTATTATTTTACCAAAAAAATCACTTATTTTACCTACAAATTTCCAAAAAAAATGGAAAAATTATCATGGCGGATTCGAAACTCTGCGATTCGAAAGCCTAAAATTAATCAGAGGAGTAAGAGGATTCGAGGCTCTTAGCAGAATGGGCCCCTTAATCCTCAGAGCAGTAAAAGCAGATTTGAGGCACCGAGCCAGGTCCAGCGGACCGAGGAGGATCAGTGGACATGGCCACCTCCCCCGACCAACCACACTGCACATACCACCCCAACCCGTCAGTACGCCAACCCCAACCACCAACACCCCTCTCCACACATCTCACACCCTCTCGCCTAAAACCCGGCTCCTCCACCACCAACTCCCACCACCACCAACTAGACCAGCCAACCACATTACTGCTTTACTGCATTATAACTCATTTACGCAAGATACCAGTATCAAATATTCGCCACGGAGCTTAGTTATTTTATCTCCACGCGCTTTTAACTTCAAGTNCGCACCACCACCAACTAGACCAGCCAACCACATTACTGCTTTACTGCATTATAACTAATTTACGCAAGATACCAGTATCAAATATTCGCCACGGAGCTTAGTTATTTTATCTCCACGCGCTTTTAACTTCAAGTTACCTGTACTATTTTTGATCCCCTCGAAANGTTACCTGTACTATTTTTGATCCCCTCGAAATTAAAATTTTATTTTAAATGAAATTAGTTTCTCCATAAAAAAATTTTACTTATGAAATAAAATTAAATGTGTCACGAACTTTTTACTCTAGAAACACCCAAATTTCTGAAAATATTGACTAGCAATAAGTCGTTGGCAGACCGATGGATGACACTTAAAAAGGTTTTTTTGTAAAAAAAAAAAAACCTTCTAATGGTTTTTGAAACACGTCAGCAAATATAACGAATTAGTTCAGATATTTAAAAGTTTAAAGGAAAAAATTTTAAAACTGGATGTCACGTAGTCAGTTTAACCATCTAAGTAAAAAAAGGGAGGAGAGGATAAAAAGTTGTTATTGTGACTAAAGTTGCTGTACTTTGATACAAATTGCTGACAGACCCCTTTCTTTTTTTAAATCGAATGCGTCATATCTTCTAGTGCACTCCGACTATATCGCCCGGCAGTTCGGGCCGAGTTGCCTAACGATCTTCTCGTTGACGTTGTGCTCCCTGGCTGTACGCTGATGAAGTAGAGTGGAGAGGTTGTGGTCGTTTATGAGCGAGGGAAGTGTGAAATCAGGTGAAGGTACAGCAGCGGCGGAATGCAAGGACGGGAAAAACGCAAGCACCACGAGAAAACCCGCCACGTTTTCCACATGCAAAATTCCGAGTGACTCCACTGGGAATCAAACCAGGTTCGCTTTGGCGGGAGGCTAATAGTCTTGCTACTGCACCACCACGGCCCCTCTTTACTGATGAAGTATCGGCTGATATTTAGAACTTGTCGGAATTTCCTCCAAAACCTAAAAAATGTGCAACGTAAAGTGCTTGCACCGCTATCATCTGTATTTTCTCAGTTTCTTGTCCCACGATGATTCCTCTCTGAAGAAATATAGTTTCGAATTTTCTTGAGATGCTGTTGAATGCACAACATTTGCACGTCACGAAGACGCATACTTTCCCCTCCATTCTATCCCACCATTTCCAGCGCTACAACAAATTCCATCTGATGGAGACCTCCATTGTTGATACGGCTTCCGTAGACACCACTAGAGCAGATAGCTCGCAAATATAACTTGGTACTATTTTAATCCCGGTACAAACCGCGTGGTCCGCCACTACTCTGTATTAATTAATATATTTGATTTCCCCACATCTTTGTTTACATTTAAGTGGGTGTAACGAATTTCATTGACGCAAGATTATTAACATTCTTCTCATCTCTGTATCTGAAGTTAGTGTTGTTGGTATGTGTATCGGCATGTAAGATTTTTAAGAAGTATCTAAAGAGATGGGAAAACNGTATCTGAAGTTAGTGTTGTTGGTATGTGTATCGGCATGTAAGATTTTTAAGAAGTATCTAAAGAGATGGGAAAAACCAACATCAAAGCTGATAACATAGCCAAGATTTGGCGAAAATTCCAGCATACAAAATATCTTGAAGAAGGTAGTAGTATCCATAGAAAGAGTTTTAACTAATAGTTTAAAAATTGTTTGTTTTTTTTTATGAGTTTCAATTGTCATTTTCACTTTTCCTATGTGCATGCGATTTTTTCGTTATTGCACCTTTTATGNTTTTTTTTATGAGTTTCAATTGTCATTTTCACTTTTCCTATGTGCATGCGATTTTTTCGTTATTGCACCTTTTATGTTAGCTTTTTTTATTACCTAACTTTAAAAGATTTCATTTGCTTATTTGCCAAAAAAATTATTATAATAATACGTAGGAAGTATGCCCTTTTTTCCTGTAATTATTTTCGGAGAAGTATATTTCTTTTCTGCCTATTGTTTCTTCAACATGGTTCATTAGCAGTTCAGCCAATGTAATTCGGATAGAATTGTGATTGCTTATAGAATTACGTTAGGGTTCACTTAACTGTCACTGATATTTCTAGTTTGGTGCGAGCTTACGGTGTACTGTAACATGTCCTCATTTCTTATTTCAGATATTGCATTCATTTATTCAAAATCTTAAAATATTTTTGTATCATATTAATGAATATATAAAAGTGTTACTGGCCTGCAAAAAAAATGCAAGCCCTTTTTTTGTTGAAATCATATTTGCGTTCAAATTATTTTGGGAAACGTTAAATTCGCTGTGCTGATAGACTAGGGGTTCATGGATAGGAGTAAGGATATTTATGAACTTCAGGAAGATCGGTGGAATACTCTACATCAAATTACATAATGTATCTCAGGACCCAATAATAAGGTATTAACATTAGGTCGATGTNTCGGTGGAATACTCTACATCAAATTACATAATGTATCTCAGGACCCAATAATAAGGTATTAACATTAGGTCGATGTTGGTTTTCGGGCGTATGTAGCAGCGCGCAAAGACGTGGTTAAGGAATAAAAGTTTTTAGGCAGGTGTGAATTATAATAATGTTCGTGATTTATTGGCGTTATAGGTTTCAAGAACATGCATTATTTTCGTATTCTAATTATGCTTGATGCACCCTTCTATACCAGTATCAGTTCAACTTCTAAAAACATGAATTAATACGGTTTAGCANTCTAATTATGCTTGATGCACCCTTCTATACCAGTATCAGTTCAACTTCTAAAAACATGAATTAATACGGTTTAGCAGTAGTTCCATTATTACATACATCTTTGTAGTATAGAAAATAACGTGAACTCCAAAAAGCTAATGTGGTAAGTGTAGTCGAGTTTGGAAGTTTCCATATAGAAATTTTAAAGTTTGTATACATGTCAGTCATAATCGAAATAACGGCCGTCTAATAAACTTTCGAAGTTTCAGCCAGTATTGCACAACAAAATATTTCCCACATAAGCCTGTTTGGTACAGTAACATGTTGTCAGACAGTTGTAAAATTGTATTTACAAAGCAGATGCAGCTTGATAATTTCGCCCAATCTTAAATATGTTCGGATTAAAAAAAGTAAACAATGAATTACTCCTGTCGTCATCGAAGTGGTTGGCAACTGTTACATGCAGGTTTAATGTAGCCAGTAGGGAAATGTTAATGTTCCCTTACCTTGCCATTCCCCGGTGTGAACTTCGTAGCACAGTATATACAATTCTTGCTTGCAACAGTTAAAATTTTCACCACAGGTCAATAGATTCATTCGCGTCGAAGTGAAAGACATTTCCGACGTTTCGGTCGACATTGCAGTCGCCATGTTCAGGATAGCACAGATGTTATCTCTCTGAGGCTCTGTCTCCGCCGATCCCACATATGCCCCCGGAAGGCCGTGCTGTCACGAGACCAGAAACCGGAGTTTCCATAACTCATCAAGTGGGTTTGCAAATCTAGTTGCAGCCCGACACACTTGGGTCAAATCATTGAGTCAGCGGCGGGCTGCCATGTCTCTGATTTAGCTGGGCTCCGGGCCCGTATTAATAGCTCTTAACCACTGTTACTATCTTAGTAAATGTACGTGTAGTAGTAATCGGTGAGGGAGTGAAGCTGCCCACCAGTCTCCCGACTGGCGTGTTGTAGTGTCGTGATGTCTGTAGAACATGTTGCAGTGTTGGTTGCAAGTGGCTAGTTAAACTCGCGTGTTGAATGTCGGTGTGTCCCCACAACCCGAATCGCTGCTCATCGACAACTCTGCTTGGCACATCAGTCCTTGCGCCACTGAAAGTTGGTGTCCAACCTCGCACTGATTCTCCGGTCATTTCATCGTCTGTCGTTTGTGAAAAAAAAAAAATGCTTGTAATTAAAACACTTTTCTGGTAACCTATGTATCTGGGCTATTGAGGCTCTGTTTGCCCTTCTGGCCTTTATAAACCCCGGGACCACGGTGGGTGAGCGGTTANTTCTGGCCTTTATAAACCCCGGGACCACGGTGGGTGAGCGGTTAGCCTGCTCGCCTCCCACCAAGGCGAACTGGGTTAAGCCCCACGACCGGGTCACTCCTGATTTTCGCATGTGGGGATCGTGCCGGACGATGCTGCTAGTCGGTGGGTTTTCTCGGGGATGTCTCGTTCTCCCAGCCCCTTCATTCCAGCGTTGATCCATACTCACCTCGCTTCACCCTCATCGGCTCTCGAGACCATGATGTTAAGTGCCGCCTAAATCTCTTCACTCTTCATATACCCCGCGATTGGAAGGTGGTGCTTCCTGATTTGCCGATGGTGCTAGCCAATCAGTGGCGACAAGGCAAGGTATTATCTGGTTGGCCGAAACTGCTGCTAAATCAGAGACTGTTTCACTTATAATTGGCTGCCTTGTTTGACTATTCTGTGCAGGAATATTTCTGGTTTCCTGTGCTATCTATTATTCTGGAATTTTGAAGTGGGTGGCCTAGATATTATCATAATAGGTAGCCATCTTGCCTGTTAATGTTGTGAGGATGATTAGATATTACCTTAGTTTCTTAGATGTACTTATTTTTGCTGTTGAATATATTCGTATAGTATTGAATTTATCAAAGTCAATGCTGCGAGTTGTTTCGATTGAATGCCTTGCTATGGCTGATTGTGGAATTTCTATTTGTAGTCTGTGATATTTTCTTTAATTCTGATAGTGATTCTTCTGCCAGTTTGCCCAATATGTACCTTCCGTCATGAACAGAGTACTGTGTATATACCAGCGAGGTTTTCTGCTGGTGTTTAATTTTCAATGATGACAGAGTACCTTCGATCATATTTGTGTTTGTTAATATGGTGTTTATACTGCGTTTTCTGATCAATCGGGCCTAGTTTGTTAGAGACAACTTTCAAAAACTCGTCCAACATCTCAGAAAATATATCATGAGCACCATATTAAAACACATAAAAAGATCGAAAGCTCACAATATCCAAAATTATCCATAGTTGCCTTTAATCTTCCTGCTACTATCNTAAAACACATAAAAAGATCGAAAGCTCACAATATCCAAAATTATCCATAGTTGCCTTTAATCTTCCTGCTACTATCAGTAATTTTTGATGATGTTTTGGCATATTTCTTTTAATAATTCAGTATTATTTTAACTGAGAAGTTAGAACATCGGATTCTACAGCATTGTCAACATGTATTGCGTGTATTGAAATGCAGAAATCATGCATATCATAGATTGTAAGCTGCCTGATATACACAGCCATGTTACTTTAGGTCATAGTCATATATGATTTTAATGTTTCTATCATATCACTGGTGGTTTCCCATCACACATTGGAGTAATTTAATATGCATATTTTGGTATGAATTTAGCCACTACTCTCCTATCGTCCCAAGTTTCTGGAATTCCTCTCTTATGTATGCTAAATATTTCTTTACGTATGTGAATTTTATAACCATCACTATTAAGTTAGGACTTCTTCAGTTGGCGAAAATTTCATGTTAAAAGCACTATGAGATGAAATGTTTCCATCGATGTAGATCATTATAAGATATATAGCATAAACTAAAAATTTAATGACGAAGGCAGTTATAATCGTAGTAATCCTAGTGTTTACGTTTAATTTGCAGGTCATCGGATTTCCTGATACCTACAGAATGGTGAAAGAAGACCACCCGAAGATTAACAAAAGGGACCACCAAGCTTTCACACAAAGATTAGGAAGCGATGCAAGAGTAAGTATTTTCAAATATTTTAATTACTGTGCATGTGAAAGCAAATATCTCACTCTTTCCAAGTGCATTTCTTAAAACCTTACTGCAAAATAAATACTACAACTGTTATATAGTGGAGTGGTTACTTAAAAAAAAGTATCAAGAAACCAACTCATTGAACTTATAGCACAAACGAGACATATATGTGTTTAAGCGTTCGAAAATAAACTTCTTTTCTCGATTATTTGAACAAAAAGAACGAAATGTATTGNTAAAACACATAAAAAGATCGAAAGCTCACAATATCCAAAATTATCCATAGTTGCCTTTAATCTTCCTGCTACTATGAGTAATTTTTGATGATGTTTTGGCATATTTCTTTTAATAATTCAGTATTATTTTAACTGAGAAGTTAGAACATCGGATTCTACAGCATTGTCAACATGTATTCCGTGTATTGAAATGCAGAAATCATGCATATCATAGATTGTAAGCTGCCTGATATACACAGCCATGTTACTTTAGGTNCGTGTATTGAAATGCAGAAATCATGCATATCATAGATTGTAAGCTGCCTGATATACACAGCCATGTTACTTTAGGTCATAGTCATATATGATTTTAATGTTTCTATCATATCACTGGTGGTTTCCCATCACACATTGGAGTAATTTAATATGCATATTTTGGTATGAATTTAGCCACTACTCTCCTATCGTCCCAAGTTTCTGGAATTCCTCTCTTATGTATGCTAAATATTTCTTTACGTATGTGAATTTTATAACCATCACTATTAAGTTAGGACTTCTTCAGTTGGCGAAAATTTCATGTTAAAAGCACTATGAGATGAAATGTTTCCATCGATGTAGATCATTATAAGATATATAGCATAAACTAAAAATTGAATGACGAAGGCAGTTATAATCGTAGTAATCCTAGTGTTTACGTTTAATTTGCAGGTCATCGGATTTCCTGATACCTACAGAATGGTGAAAGAAGACCACCCGAAGATTAACAAAAGGGACCACCAAGCTTTCACACAAAGATTAGGAAGCGATGCAAGAGTAAGTATTTTCNCCACCCGAAGATTCACAAAAGGGACCACCAAGCTTTCACACAAAGATTAGGAAGCGATGCAAGAGTAAGTATTTTAAAATATTTTAATTACTGTGCATGTGAAAGCAAATATCTCACTCTTTCCAAGTGCATTTCTTAAAACCTTACTGCAAAATAAATACTACAACTGTTATATAGTGGAGTGGTTACTTAAAAAAAAGTATAAAGAAACCAGCTCATTGAACATATAGCACAAACCAGACATATATGTGTTTAAGCGTTCGAAAATAAACTTCTTTTCTCGATTATTTGAACAAAAAGAACGAAATGTATTGNAGACATATATGTGTTTAAGCGTTCGAAAATAAACTTCTTTTCTCGATTATTTGAACAAAAAGAACGAAATGTATTGAATTCGCACACTTTTATATTTACACAAAACTAAACGCATAACCATGTTATTTCTCGAATGATGATGATGGCGTCTTGCATTACACGTGAAATAAAGCATAGTATCTGCGTTTTGCTCAGAGTGTGATGCGTGTAATTAATTAAAATTTTTATGAGAATCATGGCGAAGAGTTTTCGGGAATAGTATTATGTAAGGAAATGCGTTTTTAGAAGGACTTAAGCAATAAAATGTTTGCGTAAGAAATCTGTTAACATTTTAAATCAAAGTCATGTATATCATCAATAATTAAAATATATATTTATAAGTAGTAAGAAGGTGGAGCATTTTCACTCATCTGCTCCCTCTTCTCTCTTCGACAGCGACCATTGCAAATTTCCTTTAACCCACTCCTAGGTTCACGTATCACCCTATAAGTCTCCCGCCCAAGAATAAACACATATTAACCATTAAAAACAAATACCCGCACTCTCCCCATCCTTTCGAAAACCACTGTTACTTCCACCAAAATATTTGGAAAGCGTATCAACCTTTACCCTTCACGTAACAACAAACTGGATAAATATTGTTAATTTTTATAATTCAGAACGCACGATGATTGGGATAACTAAACAACTATTTCTTAGAAACCAAAATAAAACAAGACAATTAAAATAAATTAACATATTTATTTTTAAAAAAATATTTATCCGACATTTAGACCGCTATCAGAAATTCGACTAACTCCCACCACGCAAGAATAACCACACTGGCAGTGCAAGGCCTTCATTTGATTCAACTCACTCTTTCTAAATAACTCTTTACTTTAGCCGAGATATACTTTCTTCTCCATAAATGCGATATACTTGTGAGAAAGTATTACATCCCCGCGAAAAAAAAAAATTCCTTCTTGTCCCTCTTTCTTTGTATAGTCTCGAAGTTAATCGCTACAGACCTTACATTTAGTCAGCTTTCGCACGTTTCCTGCACATCCTCGACACTAATAATGGTCAGATAGCAAGGAGTGAACAAACCTTTGTTGGAAATTTTAAGTCCCGCCAATCGAGTTTCTGGTCGACAAAGTTGGACAGTTTATTTATTTAATTAAAATTCAAACATTTTCCTTAACACAAGGCTGTTTATAACATCTCCCATAGAGTACTTAAAAATTTCACTCAAATAAATTATAACAATTTTCTGTATTTTACTTTCGGTTTTAAAAAAAATTTTCAACGTACCAGTCTCGTTCATCAATGAACTACAGCTTCCATCAAGGAAGCGAAATTATCAGTAAAAATGTATTTAAAGTAATATAGAAACTCTTTTTTACCTGTGTGTTGACGTGACTAACACCAAATAAATTACGGAAGTCCAACCAATTATGTATTAATGCATTTATATTATTAATACTCGAAACCAATTCAAAATACTGGTAACTGCAAAAAATTTATTTAGTTTGACAATACGATTGCACTACTAAGGAGCAGTTTAAAAATGTGAAATTTTCTTAGAAAACAGTGTCTCCAGCTATAGATTAATCTTTGGAACTACACATTTTTGTTTTTACAATTTCAGACATATACAGAAATAACAAGTTAAAAGTACTAAATAAAATAATTCTGCCCAACCGATATATAGCAGTAAATTTCGATTAGAAAAATGCAAATACATTATGTAGAGAAATTTAATATCATACTTTAACGGGTGGTACCTACTGGCATGGTAACTAGCTAAGTAGATTTCAAAACAGGATATAAAATATGTTCACTAACTCATTTGAATACTTGATCCGAAATCCCTTAGTGATAGGTTTAATGTGTATTTTGTTATGCATGACTTGCGTATCTTTATACACAGACGCGCACAATTTATTTATTTATTTATATACTAGCTGACCCGGCAAACGTTGTTTTGGCATAAANCTTTATACACAGACGCGCACAATTTATTTATTTATTTATATACTAGCTGACCCGGCAAACGTTGTTTTGGCATAAAAAGTATTTCTAGTGATTATAGTATTAGAAAAAAATAACTATAACTTATTGTAAGTGTGTGAGGATGTGGTATATAAGTGGAAGAGGCATGGAGCTCTGTGGACGATGACGTAATATAAAACACTGACTTTAATATAATATAATAAACAAATTTGTTTATTATATAACACGTGCTCGTGACACGTGTTGAGTACTGTTGAGGTTATATAAAATTAATTAAATAACTGAACGTGAGAACTACACTTATATATTTGATAATTTAATAAATATTAATAAAATGGAAATACAAACAATTACAGCTTTGCGATCAATAATAAAGTTAATTAAGAAGTACACTTAATTATTGAAAATATAATTGTAAACACGTCACTACTACGATCTGAGCACAAATGAATAAGAGAAAGGTTATTGTGTGAGAGAAAGTGGAGACCGGCTACTCCGTGCTGTGTCACTGGGAGACACCTGGTGGGAATAAATTGTAACCTAGATCGATAAATGATCGATGATAATTGATCAGTTATCGACCTAGGGTAAAATATATTAAATTACTAATATGGCTATAAAAAAAATAAGGGTTGGTGGTAGAAGGGTAAAAATTTAGGAGGGTATCTATTTTTTTTGATGCCACATCATAAAAAAATAAAAAATAATAATTTTGTGCAAACAATAAAAAAAAATTGTTTGGGGGTGGCCACCCTTATTACTTAGTGGAGACCGAAATAGATATAAATC
>NQII01007171.1:10130-26562 GCA_002778355.1 Clitarchus hookeri
CACACACACACACACACACACACACACACACACACACACAGCAGCCTCGTTCTTCATTTT
Organism: Clitarchus hookeri; assembly: GCA_002778355.1. Classification (NCBI taxonomy): domain Eukaryota; kingdom Metazoa; phylum Arthropoda; class Insecta; order Phasmatodea; family Phasmatidae; genus Clitarchus; species Clitarchus hookeri. The sequence continues at coordinate 10,191 of NQII01007171.1, forward strand.
TTTACCGCCGCACACGCCTGATTTTTTTTCTTTCTGTCGTGTGGCAAAAAGAGAAGAGTGAGCCCTAATAAAGAGGAGCGTGCGCGGTGGAAGAAAAAGAAGAAGGTAAAGCGAGCATAAAAAGACGGCTCGACGAGATTCCTCGAAATTCTCCCCCCTCGCTCTTCTACACGTCCTCCTTTTGCATAAACCTGTAATCGGTTTATGCACCGAGCTGGTTGTTGAAAGTAATGATTCCTCATTCAATAACAAATTCCAGCTCTTGTTCTCCAGGGGAAAAATATGACTCTTCCTAGTTGATTTTTTTTTTCTTAAATCCCTTAATTCAAACTTTTTTTCCTTGCAGGGAATTCGAATAAAAACAAGGTTTTTGTATATCATAGTAAAAGTAAAAGTGTTGATCATTTTATACGATGCCAAGTAAACTGTAAAATATGAATTCATGCATATCTTTCACAGTAACTTTCTATCTGTAAATGAAAATCCATTAGAATCGATATGATTACTAATGATTTTATTTGGACTCATTTAGAGTGAATTTTACTGCTTTTTATCAAAATCCGCATGTTTTCAACTTTTTATGAGGAAAATATTTAACAGAAATTATGTATTAATTCGTAAGGTAATCGTAGAACTGATCTATCAGATTATTACAAATATTACAACAAAAAAAATCGAGTTTCTGCACTATAATTGGGCAAAGACTACGAAAACTGCAGAATTTGCTGCTGTCATAAAACTATGACATGGAAATGGCTGGCATTGCTACCAGTGTTTTGCGTGTGATTTCGTGACGAGAAAAAATTACTAGATTTTTGACGTCGGAAAATTAATCAACATAAAAAATAATGGAAAAGCTCGTTTAGTATGCTTGTTCTGACACTGCCATCGTCTTCGGGGTAAATCAATGTGCGCCAGTTTCAGAGCCAAGCATGACAATACCAGACAACATACACAATACTTGCTGTGAGATGCAGTTGCCGTATTACTGGCACTGAACCGCTACGTGTTCCCCGGCAAATGTGTCCAATCCTCCGCACCTCTTCTCCCACCCACACCTGGGGGCCGCGGTGGTGTAGTGGTCAGACTACTCGCCTCCCACCTAGTCGAACCGAGTTCGATTCCCGGTGGGGTCGCTCCAGAATTTCAGAACGTGGGAATCGTCCCGGACGATGCTGCTGGTCAGCGGGTTTTCTCGGGGATCTCCCATTACCCCCTCCCCTTGCATTCCGATGCTGCTCCATTCTCATCTCGCTTCACCTTCATCGAGTCTTAAGACCTCGATGTTAAGAGCCACCCACATCTCTCCACCTTACCCAACCCCCGCCTGTATCGCGTAAGTAACGTGTATATATGTTTTCCGCGGTTAATTGAGTACTTTGGAAGTTAACATTTGAAAAATGTCACTGCCACTACCTGCCTATATGTACGTTACGAAGCCAGTATCTCCAAACTCCTCTACATTCTCGGGCGGAGGTCACTTGTTCATTGTCCGCCGCCTCAGGCAGAACTCATTCTCCTGTTTAACCCAGCCTCACGAATGAAGCTATAGTCCATGCACAGTTGTTCTGAAGCCTTGCTTAGGTTCTACTTTCAGGCGATTCCTCCGCCTCGTGCAAACAAAGCTCAAACAAATCTAAACAATTACACCAAAGGGACAGCGCACCGGATTCGTGCGCACTCAGTGTATTAACATATTGCATAAGAACTATTTCTTACTTGGCATTACCAACACCCCGGTTCTTTCACTGTTTTTATTCGGATTGATTATAAATGAAATATTATAATTTATAGATCGAATTTTAGTTGAATTTCAATAGAACCAAAAATGAGGTATTTTTACTTTAACAAAAGTATAAAACGCTTATGATACATTACATATTTAGCAAACAACTAAACAGGTCTTCTTACATGGGGGATTTTTCGAAGGTTAGATCCCAAGAGTGTGAAGAAATCGTGATTAGACTCTAGTCATATATTGTATCGGAGTGGCTCAACAATAACATCTTGGACCTACCTCGCCAAAAGCTTATATTTATTGCAGTCTTGAGCTAATTGAATTAAATTTCTGTTCAGTTTTCTGTATAAATTAAATATTTAGTTACCATAACCCTTCCCTAGTTCCCAGTCGAAATACATTGACGTGACCAGACGTCCTGTTGTTCGCAGGACAGTCGTAATTAAGTCATGAAATGTCCTTTTTTTTAGCGAAGTGTCCTGCGGAAAATGTTGCTTTCTACACATAACCACTGGAGAGTTCAACAGTGCGTTTTATGAACCTATTTTTCAAAATAACATTCTGTGGCGTGCCATAAATTCAAATGGAAACACGAATGTTAAACTGTTCTGCTAGTGTGAACTGTAAAAATGTTTTTGATTTATATCCAGATATTTATTGGGTGCACTCATTAAAATTTTTCAATTACATTAGATTGTATTTACAGTACTGTCATGCATGGAAGTTAATCTCATTCATTTTATTATAAATCACAGTTGTTATAACAAGTGTCCTGCTTCATGCATTAAGAATTCTGGTCACCCTAAAATACACAAAATCATGACAATATGCAGGCTAAAATTGTGTTATAAGCTCTACGTAAATACAGCCGTTAATCACGATGTATACACGGGTATACAATCTGTATTTACTATACCAGTTTTCCCGCTGTGTAAAATACTTCCTAGATTTTATTTTTAAAGAAGAAAATCATCAGCTGTCAAAGAGTCACGTCAATATATTTTTTTTCCCCCATTGCTCAGGCGAATTCTTATTGGCCTTTAGCACACGTGTTATTAGAGGAGGTAGAAAGAAAGACTCGAGTTGTCGGCCAACAACGCCGAAGGGGGCAGAAATGACTGAGGAAATAATAGCGCTGTCGGCAGCTGCGTTAAGTACAAAGAAAATGGGAATTTGATCTCGAATGTCACGTGTATGTGCGTATGTGAGTTTACCAGGAACACTGCGAAGGTCTACCATGATGTCGGCGGTCGGATTTTGGCGTGAGAAGTTCCCTACTCCGTCAAGGGGTGTAATATGGATCATCTCGTCATACCCTACCGTTAAGTGATGATGCTTTTATTAAGAGGGAATTGATTTTTTTATTAAACTACTGTTTATTTTTTTTTGTCTTCAAAATATTACTACAGCCTCCACTCCCATCCTGCACTTGTAATCTAATTTTCGGGCAAGATTTATATAAACATTTAAACTATATTTAACACAAGCGCTGATTTAGTGGTTAGACTACTCGCCTCCAACCAAGGCGAACCGGGTTCGATTCACAGAAGGGTCGCCCTTGGATTTCCGCATGTGGGGATCGTGCCGAGCGATGCCGGTGGTCGGTGGATTTTCTCCGTCCCTGCATTCCGGCGCTGCTCCATACTCATCTCGCTTAACCCTCATCGGCCCTCAAGACCCCGATGTTAAGAGCCGCCCAAATCTCTCCACTACAATCTCATTTTTTTCCCCCCACCGCCTCAAGTTGTAAGGCCACTGGTTCCAGTACACAGAGTACTGTCACAGAATTGGCAAGTATCCAGAAGCGAATTGGTGTGGCGGTTCCTTTGATGCAAGCGAACTCGGTCGCTCAATGGCCGTACGAAGCTGCTGGAAACGGGTCTTTGGTCTGAAAAGTGAACTGCACATTCTAGACCATTCTCCATTAGTCGGGCTGTATTCCGGCAAGTTTGTCTCCCAGGAGCTGACTGGCGAACGACGTTCCGCCATATCGCTGGCCGACGTCGCCATTTTGTCGGCGTGCGTGGACGGAGCTCGCTGTGTAGCAAAGTCCAAGTGAGAAAATAATCTTGGCGCAGCTTTATGGGAGGGAAGGTAGGAGAGGCGGTGTGGGGGAGGGCGCTCCCGAACGCTCGCCGCTGGAGGGAGGGAAACAACGTGACACTGCTGGCTCTGTACACACCAAACTGATAACATCGCTATCTACTACCGCGCTGTTAAATACCGCACTGCGCGACTTACTTTTTTTTCGAAAGGTAATAAGCACGCGCGGAGCAGCTCTCGCCCAACCGTACTCGGCCGCTGTCACTACTGAACTGGGCACCCCCACCCCCTCGTGCAGTGGCAATGGACTCTCCCGACTCGGTCGACGTGTTTTCGACTGCTGCGCATTATTATGTCACCTCTGTGTTCTTCAGTACTCAGCAGTGCCGTGGAGTCTAAGCTTGTTGCCAAATTAACCCACTGAAATCCCGGATCTCTGTTGATAATTCACTAAGGGGAAAGAGGTTGGAGAGGGGGGAATTTTTTTTTTCGTAACCGTTCGCCAGGACTATACGTTTCTTCGCCCCCCCCCCCTTGTACTCAAACAAGCTGTGCCCTCCTGTACCCACATCCGGCCCAGGGCCATCTCACATTGTTTCCAGTCTCCCGCAGAAATAACTCGCGCTCGGCGGGGGGGCCCGCGCCCCCGAAACGCAAGGCTGCGAAGAAGAAAAGGACGACGCCGGGCGGAGGGAATCTTTGTGGCGGCGGTGAGGGAACCCTGGACTTTATTACGGCATCTGCCTTTCAGATGTGCGCGCACGCCAGTCGCCGCTCCGAGGTGCCTCGTCCGAGTACAGTTATAGCGGGCGGAGCCCCCCGGGCTAAACGACTCGCCGCAGCTGCCCCCAGCTGTCGAAAACGGGCACAAAAGCGACCCCCCCCCCGGCCTACCCGGCGAAGCCACAGACTGAACACCATCTCATAACGATTAAAAATTATTTATCCAAATCAATTACTTGATCCAATAATATGTTTTCAAGTCTCGACATGAAAATTTATCACAAACTTTTTAATGAAACAAGTTAACAAAAGAGTACATTTTTAAAAGTATCTACGACTCGTGCACTACACGAAAATAATTAGTTAAACCCCAACTAATATTTGTCGTTTCATTGTACATTTTATTTTGTAAAAGTTTTAATGTCCGCGCACAACTCTATTACTAATGAGATTCCTTCCACTAATAGCTATCAGAAAAGCTGCGATAAAGCGATGAAAATTTTGGATTCAAGAAAATTTAGAACTTGCCCAAAACAAAAATCTTGAACGAAAACGAGACATTCAAGGAATTGAAAGAAGAAAATGGCCGCAATTATGACGTCTCTATGACGTTATATAGCATTCAATGAAATGAATTAAAAGTAATTTGAAGAAAAATTTGATCGTGTGAAAGGGCCTTAAGGCTGTTTCCCAATTCGCCGAGAGAGCACTCTCTCGCCCACTCTCGACGTCACAGAGAGTACTCTCTGCTGACCCAACTCGGAGGAGAGAGTGCGAGAGGGAGAGTGAACGACGATGTTCACTCGCTGCTCACTCTCGCACCCTCTGCGGCAGCCATGTTGTTTTCAAGTCTAACCTCGAAAGTTCGGGAACACATCTTTTGTTTCTACATCAGTGTTAGAAATATTTTATTGATTAAACTTAATCATTACGATTGTAAATTATGGAATACCAACAATATCCCGAATGATATGGAACATAATAAATTGCGGTGTGATTATATTCATGTTTCGTTTTACGTTAATTGTTCCCATTTTATTAAACACTCTGTTTTGCACATAATAGTTCCTTTTTTCAATACGCAAAAATATACAAAAATTAAAATAAGTTGATATTTCAAAAATTACTCTACACCTAAATGTATTATTTATTCTTCACTATTTATTACGTTTACCGTAAGAGAAATAATGCCGAATACTCACAAAAGGCACAAGTCTCAATTCGCTAAGTGAGTCAGAGAGAGAGAGAGAGAGCACCTTCAAGTTGGGACACGGCCTACAGGCAAGGTAAGCCCATTTTCGTTTTGCTGTGCATGTCCCCCGACTCTCATTCGCCCATCACCAACACGACTTTCAAAAACTAAGAGAGCCAACACAGTAAGGAACGTGTTTGGTTACGTCTTATCATTAGAGACCGGACAAATTCGCGAGTTCAATGACCTGCAGCCTAGACTCTACAGTCTTATGTACAAATAGGCAGACATCAACTTTACATTGGTTTCTCTGCTGTCACAGTGGAAGGCGGCGATTGGGCCAGCATTCTTCAGGAAGTGTCAAATACCGCGTGGGCCAATGGCTAAATTTATATAAACGCAAATGTTTCGAATTCTAGCTTGTCCCTAAACGAATACGCGAATTCTTCAGGTCTCTACTTGTAATTTTCAACGGACCCATCCTTTTACATGATTTAAATATTGCAACAACCCATTCTGACCCAGTGTGCACAACTGAGTACATTATGAACGGGTACGTAATTTTTGGTCTGTACTGCACTCTGTGAAACTCAATGACCCAATTATTAGGGGCACCTGTTTTTTTTTCGAGAAAAGATTTCAGGAACAAGCTGTGTTCCAACCCACTTTGGTTCAGAACCTCTTTCGGGATTGAATAATTTCAATTGTTACGCATCTTATCTGTCTGCTCGCGAATCACGTACGGTCAGTAATAGGAGAAACATAATTTTGATTGGCTCACTATGTAGAAGGTCGTCTCCACACAAAGAAAGGCGGTTAAAAGACAAAGGAAGGCTGCAAGTGTGCACATAGGACATTGAAGTCTAGCATCCGCGTAAATTGTTAGTACTTTTACCAGAAAAATCCTTGAAAACCCAGTTGCCAAGAAAATCCTTTGTAAAACAAGAAACTGTTTTCTTGTACATTTATTTGTAATATTACAAATGATAGCATTGTATTATTGAGAAGTGTACATCAAATTATTATTTTTATTCTGGAAAACCAATGTAATGAATTAATAACAAGTAATAACTATAAAAAAAATATAATTTTCGAAAAAAAAAGAAAAAAAAACACCTCGCCAACACGGGGACTAGAATCCACACCCCATGTATTATTAGCACACATCCTTAACCACAGTACCAACTTAACTTACGAGCATAAGACTTATTTTTATATTAAATATACGAGAAAGTTCTTACAAACTATGAAGGAAGTTACTTGATTAAGAAGAATACATATATTTCATTTTAAGAGTTCTGTGTAACTAGCAAATATTAACAGTTAATGTGAAGTACGGTCACGTTATATTGAAATTTTAGATTTATTATGATTTTTTAAGGTGTTTTGCGTGTTTTACGTTATTCAAATTGGCAATAAATATCTAATACATACACACATTTATTTTTGCAAGCAACTACACTTTACATCAGCCATAGTTTTTGCACAAACAGCTATACGCGGTTTTACGTTGTTGAGTGTCCGCCATTTTGCTGTAGCTCGTGGACACGGGTCATTAAAGTATAAATATTTCTTGAGGTATATTACAAACACGGTCCTTGTAGTTTTACAAGATAAATCTTTTTTAAAATTACAAAAAATTTCTTAGTAAACATTACAAAATATTTTTTTACAGTGTAGCAATTAGACACAAGGTTCGTACTCAGAGATTCGAGCAGCCAATCAGAGAATGGGTGCGCCCACATCAAAGGAACCGCTGCGCCACTGCGTCTCTATGCGCTTATGTATTCTATGGGGCTATCTAGTGTAACTGCTCCGGGCTGCGCCGTCACGTCTATGTACAGCTACGCTTTATTTACTGTCATTCTCGTGTGACAGGTGTCATTTTGTTGTTGTTGAGGCTCACATTCCGCGGTCTCACAGAGAGCTGTAGTCAACAACATCTAACAAATACACTTTTTTTATTGGCCTAGACAAAGGACAGAGCGTTATGATTAGGGGCAGCGATATTTCGCGAAAAGATTTCGAGACAAGATACACTCCAAAGCACTGTAGGGTCGCCCAGCTTCTTTGATTGGCTAAAAAATGTTCTGGCCCGTGTTAACAGTTTGCGCACGAATCACGAAGGTTCAGTGTCGGAGTTACTGAGTCCCGAGTAGTTTGGTCAAAGACGGACACGGCACCAGCAGCCAATGGAGGTATAACAACAGCTGAGGTGTGTGTATAGTATTGCAGTCTACTGTGTACTCCGATTTTTACGCGAAAAGTCATTGGCCCTAGTTATGATGACACTAGTACAGCACCGAGCAAAAATTGTGTCAATTGCAACGCGTATGGTACATCCATGGTTACTTACAACTTTCCTGAAACCCTGCTAAAGTTGCACTCAGCGTAATAATATTTTGCATAAGAACCACTTCTTAGGCATTACTAGAGACCTGAAGAATTCGCGGATTCATTTTGAGACAAACTAGAATCCAAAACACGTGTGTTTGTATAACTTCAGCCATTGGTCCACACGGTGTTTGAAACCTCCTAGACAACGTTGGCCCAATCGTCGCTTTCCACTGCGGCAACAGACAACCAATGGGCGGTTAATATCAACATATGTGCACATAAGACTGTAGGGTATAGATAGGGGCAGTGATATTTCGCGAAAAGATTTCGAGACAAGATAAAGTCCAAAGCACTGTAGGGTCGTCCAGCTTCTTTAATTGGCTAAAATATGTTCTGGCCCGTGTGAACCATTTACGCACGAATCACGAAGGTTCAGTGTCGGAGTTACTTAGTCCTGAGTGGCTTGGTCAAAGACGGACACGGCACCAGCAGCCAACGGAGGTATAACAACAGCTGAGGTGTGTATATAGTATTGAAGTCTACTGTGTGCTCCGGTTTTTAAGCGAAAAGTCAGGTAATTGAACACACGAATTTTTCAGGTCTCTAGGCATTATCAACCCTCTTTGCTTTTATCCATATTAGCTATAAATGAAATATTACAATATATAGTTAAATATAAGTAAAAGTTCAATTTAACAAAAAAATAAGGTACTTTTGTTCTAACAGAAGTTTAAAACGCTTGTGATACATGGCATATTTAGGATACAACCGAACACATCAGACATGGGGTGATTTTTCAAAGGTTCGATTCGAAAAGTGTGAAGTTACCGCGAATAGACGATACAATTGCACAGATATCCGTGACAAAGTGTTTAGAGCCCCCCTCGTCGTAGCGGCTGGCGGGAACTCACCACGCTCCCTATGTACGCCCGGCATGTGAAGCGTTTTCCCTACTGGGGCGTCCTTATTACGACGCCATCAATATCACGCAACTGTCGCGCATTTGTCATCCCCCGGGGAAGGCGGTGTGGGGGGAGGGCTTCTCCCCAACCCTTTCTCCACCTGTTTCTTGGGTGCGACTGAGTGGCACCTGTGCCCGGGGTAGAACCGCCCCTCTTGTTATTACAACGGCCCGCCAGGGTTACTACACCAACCCCCCACCCCCCCGGACAACCCTTTCACAATGCCCTCGCCGCCGCAACAAAAGGGAACGGGCAACCCTTTATCCCTTCGCCGGCACCGCAGGTCGTAATTGTTGCGAGCGCCTTTCGCAAGGGAGAATGTCCCGGGTTGTGATCCTTTCATTCGAGCCCGCAGCTACCCCTTTCACCCCTTCCACAAAACCTCCTCCCCCCCCCTCCCGGCAAATTGCGGCAATGAAACGGTTATTACCTCTTCATGGGAGGCTATTACCTCTTATACGCGGAACAGAAACTGATGCAACCGGGAGAAAGACAAATATTGACTTCGATTTTTTTTTTTTTTTCACCCTTCCCTCATACCTGCCGACACACCCTTTCGCTTCTGTCGCGCCGTAAAAAAAAAAGNTTTTTTTTTTTTTTTCACCCTTCCCTCATACCTGCCGACACACCCTTTCGCTTCTGTCGCGCCGTAAAAAAAAAAGATAACGGCAGTTCTCGGGGTTTCTGTAAGGAGCTGCTGTACAGCACATGTTCATACCGCAGGTAGNAAAAAAAAAAGATAACGGCAGTTCTCGGGGTTTCTGTAAGGAGCTGCTGTACAGCACATGTTCATACCGCAGGTAGGAATGTCGGGACGTGCAAAAAAAATATATATATAATATTTACTTGGAATCAGCTCCAGTCCTATCGATTTATCTCGGGGAGTCGGACAAAAGTTGCCTTTTATAGCGTTTGTTTATAGACATGTGGCAATAGAGATGTGAAGCCTGTTGTTAGGGTGCACCTATAACGTAGCTTTTTTGTCACGTTCATTCAAATCCATTTATCTATTTCTTGTACAATGTGCGTTGTATTGTGCAAACAACGGTTGAATGATTTAAGTTGCGCAACTGGGTAAATACAGTGTGAAATGTTTTTAAAGGGGATTCCTCAACAATTAATGGCGTTCTTTCGCCCATACGTCGCATGGAAAGTGTGCCATACATACGTCGACAAGAACAGAAATGTTGAAATGATGGAATCAACTTCATCACGAACAAGTGTGGGAGAACTACGGCATTAGAATAAATTTTGCCATTCATTTTCTTATTACGACTATACGCTGGTGTGATAAATTTGGGAATGATTTTCCACGCAGTGTATTTTTGTTATNATTCATTTTCTTATTACGACTATACGCTGGTGTGATAAATTTGGGAATGATTTTCCACGCAGTGTATTTTTGTTATTTATCTTTCTTGCAATTATACTTTTAGTTTTATTGCATATCTTTAAATCTTTTCTAAGCGTGTTAGTGTATGACTTCTTATATCATTTCACATTTCAATTCTTGTTGTAAGTGGAATTATTATTTTTCTTTCTATGTATTAAAATTGTAAAAATCATATAAATATTACCGGGTCACGTATATAAAATTCATAAAATTAAAATACGCACTTCATCTTTATAAGGTTAAATTAAAAAAAAAAAAAAAACGAGTGCTGATACAAAACTGATTTACAAAACTGATTTACAAAAATGATTTAACTAAGACTTCCCAACAACGCTCGCTAATAAATACTTGCCTAATTTCTGTCTGTTACATTACTTCGCCACTAAATATTATGTTCTACAATGTTCTGAATCTAAACAGCACGGACTGTGTACTTTTCGGAAGGCGTGTTTCAAATTTCTGTTGTAAGATAGAAGAATTACATCTGACTATGCAAGATACTTTTGGCTCAATTTATTTTAACCCCTTAACGTATTTTTTTTTAGAAATTTTTTTTTATTTAGGGCGTGCTACAGAATGAGTAAGGCGCTATACGTAGGGGCAATGATATTTCGTGAAAATATTTCGAGACAAGATACAGTCCAAAGCACTGCAGGGTCGTCCAGCTTCTCTGATTGGCTAAAAAATGTTCTGGCTCGTGTTAACCGTTTGCGCACGAATCACGAAGGTTCAGTGTTGGAGTTACTTAGTGCTGAGTGGCTTGGTCAAAGACGGACACGGCACCAGCAGCCAGTGGAGGTATAACAACAGCTGAGGTGTGTATATAGTATTGAAGTCTACTGTGTGCTCCGATTTTCAAGCGAAAAGTCACTGGCCCTAGTTATAGGTTTGCAAAAGTGGAGATTTTTTTGGTGTAACAAGTACTTACGGATTCTTTGTAATAACTTACACGATAGAACAAATTAAAATAATTTCTATTGGCCTACAGCTCCGGCAGCAACCAATTGCAAAATGTTGGTGTTCCAGCAGCAGCCAATACCAACAACCAGGGAAAATACGCTGACCTTATTGGTGCTGGCTTCTGACCTTGTACAGCACCGATCATTACTTTACCTATTTTGCAACATGTCATACGTGAACGAGTAGGCATATACTCGGGAAAATATGTTAAGGGTTTAAAGAATAGAATCGTTAACTATGAAATTTACATCGAGGTTGGATTTTTAAAGCCTTCATTTTAAGTGAAAATATGTGATATAATGCTTTCTTTTATTACTAAGTTACAAAGATACTCCGGGTGACTATAATGCTACTGGAAGTTGTTGGCATACAGGAACTTAACACTTTGCACTCTGTACGTATTCACTTACATTCAAGACAAGCTAATATTGTATCACATATCACAAATTATATGAACCACATTTATGTTTGTCTCTGCTTTCCCACCTACCATCGTCCTATTCGTCCTCACCGCATACCACACGCCCACTCAACTGAATCAAGATTATTACTGGCTGGCTGTCAACCAATGGAGTGCCGAGTCGGTAATTTTCTAAACTACTTTAATGTCATAAAACAAGTAGTACAATCTACATTGTTCATATGAGATATAAATAGGACCAGTGACTTTTCGCGTAAAAATCGGAGCACACAGTAGACTCCAATACTATATACACACCTCAGCTGTTGTTATACCTCCATTGGCTGCTGGCGCCGTGTCCGTCTTCGACCAAGCCACTCAGGACTAAGTAACTCCGACACTGAACCTTCGTGATTCGTGCGCAAACGGTTAACACGGGCCAAACCATTTTTTAGCCAATCAAAGAAGCTGGACGACCCTACAGTGCTTTGCACTGTATCTTGTCTCGAAATCTTTTCGCGAAATATCACTGCCCCTAGATATTAATTATTTTTATTCGCGGTTATTAGTTTTGATGCGCTATAAAGTTATTGCAAGGACCTGACAAGATTTAATGAAACAATGAAAATACGTCAATGGGATTATTGTTTTCAATAGCCGTTAACTTTTTCTTTATAGTGTAGCCAGAGTTACACTTAACGTTCTACTGACACGTTAACAATTGGCTGTTGCATGTGTGACGAACCAACATAACCTCTTCTCACAGGTCCAATTGCGTAAGTTGCTATTGTTTATTTCAGATTCAAACAGTCGTCATACCGAAAATTCCTTCTGGGGAATTAATATGTACCTTAAAGAGTTACAGTAGCAAACACATCTATTAACTTACAATGCGAGGGTTTGGTTAGAATCACATGAAAATCACATGTTTGCATGCCATTATATGTGAATTAATATTTAATTATCTATAACGGAAATATTTTCCACTCTTAACTTGCGCATTGCTAAGCAACTTAAAAATAATTAGTTACCAATTTCCCGGACTAGCAAATTAAGTTCATACAGAATTTTCGTGGACTTTCTGTTTGAACCGGTGACGGATGAAGACGCAGTCGATGCACAATACTCTGCGCTTTATGATACGCTAAGTCTTACAGTACAACATTGAAAATAATTGTTTACTCCACCGCTTTAAAGAAAGTCACATTTGCATGTTCCAAATAGGAGTTTTCAAATGCGCATGGAGTCAAGATAAATCAGCTCACCTCGTAACTCCATACTCGTTAGTTTGTGCAGGAAGATAAAATCTGAAATTTGTTTAAGATTCTTTTCGAATATATAAAAAATTGTTTACCTACGCAAAGTAAGGATGAATAAAGCTACGTATAACAGCGGGTTAGACCGTGAAGAAAACGATTTTGCCATTAGGCAGGGAATAATGTGGTTAGGTCCCAAAGAGTAGGACATCCGTTGTCACGACGTAACGTTAACTTGATAATAGTGTGATAATTAGACACACTAGAAAATCGTGGAAAAATGTTGGGTCAACATATTAATCGGAAACACTCTAGCTATTTTATTCCTTTATGTTTGGTTGATCAAGTTTTTGACTCGGCTAAGTTCTTTGGAGAGGAGTCACAAACACACTGCATTTGGACGGCTTGCTTGGCATTTCTCCCACACTCGCTGTAAATAAGCAGAGCGTCCAGTTTTCCCTCATTCGTAGAGACCTGGAGAATTCGCAGATTCATTTTGGGACAAGCTAGAATTCAAAACACGTGTGTTCATATAACTTCAGCCATTGGTCCACACGGTGTTTGACACCTCCTGGAGAACGTTGGTCCAATCGTCGCCTTCCACTGTGACAGCAGACATCCAATGTGCAGTTAATATCAGCATATCTGCACATAAGACTGTAGAGTGTAGCCTGCAGGTCATTGAACTCGCGAATTTTTCAGGTCTCTACTCATTCGTGAACTTTGATTGCGTGCGTGCAGCCACGCACTGCAATACCACTTACCGTAACAGATTACGGGGACTGGTTCTGCGCTGCTGTTAGGAAGCAGTCCCACCAGGATGAGTCACGGCGCGTGTTGCTTGCTTACAGCTGTGAGTACAGGTCCACTGCCCCCATGCTACCGGCTCACTTAACTTAATCATATTTGCACATTATTTCTCGGCGTTTCCGTGTTACTTCCCAATTAATACGCTTTATCGCTGAATTCTTCTTTACGCGTACTTTCAGAAGCCGTTGAAATTAATTTACGTTTCCACGGGAAAACCACGTGTAGTTTAATTATTTCTGTCCATACACGTGTTACGAAAAGTCACTTTGCGGTAAACTACTTGCCCCCGTAGGGGCTGCGGTGGCGTAGTGTCCAGGGCGCTCGCCTCCCACCACGGCGATCTGGGCTCGATCCCCGGCGGGTTCACTCCCGGATCCTCGCATGTGGGAATCGTGCTGGACGATGCCGCTTGCCGGCGGGCTTTATCGGGGCACTCCCGCTTCCCCCGCCCTTGCATTCCAGCGCCGCTCCATTCTAGTGTTTCACCTCTGTCATGCCCGGGGATGACGGTCACCTACGGGTCCCAACTGGAAAGACCGTCACTCGGAGGGTGTTGCCTTGCCCTGGGTGCACTCCCCACACGCCATTATTAGTATTATTATTACTTGCCTCCGTACGTTATTTCATTTAGCGAAAATCGCATTTCGTGATCTGCAACCGTTCCGGAAATTTTGGGGGCGTTCACGTTAGACGGACCATCCTGTGTATATTTACATACAAATAGGGACTAGAAAAATTTTGCTAATTAATTTTAGGGCAAGCTAGACTACGAATACATGTGTATTTCTGTTGTGTTTGCAATTGGCTCTCAGTTTATTAGACACGCCCAGGTGAACTCTGTGCCAACTGCAGACCTGCAAAGAAACACAAGCCGAATTCCGTGCCACGTGATCTGAGGTAAAACTGGCTACAAAACACTGGGGCAGCAACCAATGAACATGAAGCTTTGGCTCTAAAATACACGGGACAGTAGTAGAGTTCATCATATAGGCCGCTTAAAATGCGAAATTTTCCTGTCCCTAAAAATCCTGAACCCAACCATAGCGCATACCAAACAATTACGAGATTGCAGCACGTGAACTCGGAAATAAACGTATGAACAAACGGGTTAATCTATTTTTAGTTAACACTTTTGACATGATGCCCGTATACTAGAGACCTGAAGAATTCTAGGATTACTTTTGGGACAAGCTAGAATTCCAAACAAATGCGTTTATGTAACTTTAGCCATTGGCTCATGCGGTATTTGACACTTCCTGGAGAATGCTGGTCCAATCATCGCCTTACACTGAGACAGCAGGCAACCAATGTGCAGTTTTGGTCGGCATATTTGTACATAAGACTGTAGAGTCAAGCCTGCAGGCCATTGAACTCACGAATTTTTCCGGTCTCTACCGTATACTGTACGGGCGAAGATTTATTACAAACCCCGAGTTTTAAAATCTCATGAAATTATATATCTTCAATCTAGTTATTTATTTCGGTAAAATAGGATTATAAAATAAAAACACATATGTCCTTCGAAATAGTTTTTTTTTACCCGAATAAAACCGCTCAACTATGAAATACGTTGCTAAGCACGATAAACTTATAGACGACAGCCACGAGCATGGCTATCGATATTGGTGTACTTGAAGTTGGCCACACCCTCCAATACAGTGGACCAATAACACGACATCCGTCGGTACAGATTCTAATTGGACGAGAAAACTGGAGGCGTGGTGCCAGACAAAGTCCAAACAGTCGATCGTGTATTCACTTCTTCACAGGCACGCATACCTAGATGATTCGCATCAATCACGTTAGAAAATGATGATTTCTGTACGTAATTTTGGCTCAGTGTCGAAAGTGTTAATTTCCTCAAGACGATAATGAAAGTTTCATAAATTCCTTGTGAAGTTTCTCCAGTAACGTAACTTATATCCCGAGAACAGTTGTGCGAAGTTAGTTTCACCCAGTCCTTCGTAGGTAGTTTCTCAACCCTCGTCCGACTTCCATGTCAGGCTCACCCGAGGGTACAAAAAACAGTTGTGCGAGCGCTATATCATAAAGGGTTGGGGGTTTCCCGACCGGGTCGTATCTTTATAGCGGCCCCTATCTCCTCTACCTGTTCGCGTGCCCGCACCTCTATAAAACAGATGGTCCCGAAGGGGTGGAGTATATAAAAAAAAACCCCTTCGCAGTTCCGAGAAAGACGTACCCGTAAAGAGGAAGTTGCTTTTTTTATGAAAAGGGTTCTCTANGGGGTAGGAAACCAGCCGCATAAATACCTTTAACCCCATCCCCATTAAAAAACGATAAGCGTGCGGGCCAGAGCGGAAGGGTAACGGGGTGTGGCAGTAAAAAAAAAAACCTATAATCTATTGAGCTGTGTGGAAGGGGTGGTACGGCGTGTGGTCGCGGGTTAAATGGCGCGAGACCCGGCGAGAGAGCTGCCAGGTCCCTGGTTGGTCGTGTTTGACCACGCGTGCTCCAGTTAGAAATGTTCTGTTATACAGACAACCGCATGGTATATCTGCTTAATATTTCAACGTGACCGATTCACACCGCGGTGGATG
>NQII01007171.1:33935-45463 GCA_002778355.1 Clitarchus hookeri
GGGGGTGTTGCACGCCATGCGCGGTGCTGTACCCCGTGTGGTTCCCACCGGAATGCGCCACAGCCCGAGTCGCAAACCTCCTCCGAGCCGGCGGCAATGCGTTTTGTGGCAGGAGCCGGCATTGTCATTAGCCCCTTCCTGCAACCCTCCCTCCAGTCAGGGGGCTAACCGTGACGCAACCCCGCTGGACGTCGGCTCAATACATCAATGGCCGCGGGGAGGAAGGAGTAGCCAGCCAGCCCTTCAGCCCTGCCCGGTCCGTGGTAAACCTTTCCCTCCTCCCTACCCCCTTGACGTCACTCCGCGGCGATCATCTCCTCGCTTTGTGCCCGCTGATGAGAACCAACACCGCCGGCCAGCAAGACGAAGGTCCTCGGCTACCCCCTGCCCCCACCCCTTCACACCATTCTTTTTCTTTCTCTCCTCTTGGTCCCTTCAAAGGCGCGCCGGAATACCTAACCCCCGTGTGCTGCCAGGGTAGCAGGACGGGGCTCGCAAGATAAATTACCCCAAGGGCCGAGGCAAGAAGTGGGGTAACGAACGGTAATTATGCCTGGGGTGCCCGCGTTTGGTTCGCCGACCAACCGTCGACGGCGTCCCTGTCGGTGGTAGACCGCCCCAGGCGGCGTTCCGAATGAGGACTTCACATGACACGCATCACATCGCGTGCACGCAAAACGTGGTCTCGTTGGGTGGCACATTACGATGTTTCACGCAAGCACGTGAAAATGTCGGGAATAAGTGTTGTTGCGTTTAAGATTGAAAACCTTGAAAAATTCAAGTTATACCGGCGTATTTGTGTTTTGTGTGGCGTCCGTGATTTTTACAAACTTTGAAACACAAACAGAAGATCGTCATAACCTCCATAATGAAATATCCCTGGGAGATGTAGACATATTTTTTCATGCATGTGTGAATAAATCGTATGTAATGAAACTTGATCTGATTCAAATCAAATCGTGTTTCAGGAAGTAGGCCTACTAAAAATTGCAAAATTAATGGAAAGTACTCTGTCTTTTACGCAAGCATTTTTACACCTCCGATAAACACAATAACTGTGCAATGTAAATCTCCCTAAATATTTACGAAAAAAAAAAAAAAAATCCTAGCCTAACTTTTATTACTCTTTCGTCACTTCCCGGAGAAAATTATATATGCTGTAAATTTATTAAAAACGTGAGCAGGCGACATCACGAAAATAGAAACAACCCCATGAAAAGCAAAGATAACACAACATAGTCGCTATTATGATTGCCCAACGAGATCACGTGGTGCAGAGTGACGTATCACGCAACAGCTAGACATTGCCAAGCTTCACCGACCCACGAATGTTACACGAGATGATTCATAAATAGGTCTCCTTGAAAAAACATTAGTCAAGGCGTAGCCGTCTTACGTTACTGTGCCACACGTTACGTGTTACGTGAAACGTGAATTCATCGTAATCCCGGCCTTACTCGCATTCTCACTTCCTCCCGCAATCTTGCGAGCACTTCTCATGTGGGATGAATCCACACTCCCCCCTCCCCCCCCCTCACTCAAGGAGTTATCAGTGGTCGTTCTTCAGCCGCTGAACTGTTCTATTGGCACTTTCAAGACGGTGCCCGTATGTCATAGGGACAACCACCTACAGGCTCCGGCATAACAACTTCCCACATTTTGAAGGACAATAAGAAAAACACGATAAATAGCAAGCACAGGTTTGTTTCTCAATATGATACGACACACAAACAAGGCCTGGTCGATATAAACGTATTAGGCTTTCGAGATCATGAATCTTGAAACTATCATCAGTAGTATTTCCTTTGTTTTCTTATTTTTATGGTTTCCTATACTTGTAGTTCATAACATTGTATGCTACTTATGAGGTTTATAACAATTATTAATTTAATATTAATTGTAATGATGTATTTGTTGCGTGTCAATAATATTATTTTCATTCGTTTTTAATTTTCTGTAATTTTTATGCAGGTAGAAATTATATTGTATTTCTCGCTTATGTTGTATAAGATGACGGACTTCTTATGAGATGATATTTTTAAAAGACTTGTTAATACTCTAAATTTTTTTTACTGTTGCATTAATTAATCTACTCTTTGTTATTCTCCAGTAATTTTTATGTGATTGTGAGATAAATGGTTAAGTGTAACAGAAGGCTACGTGCCTAAACTTCACCATTTAAAAAAAACATGAATAAATAAATAAATGTTTTTATTGCACGTCAACATTTATCCTGCAAAGGCAACGTTAACATGCATAACTTCCGTTATTGGGCTGAAAACATTACTCGCCAGCCTCACAAAGGTCCTCTAAACACTCCACGTGTTACTGTGTGGTGCATAATTAGCAGTTTAGGTGTTATTAATAGAAACCTGAAAAATTCGCGGATTCATTTCGGGAGAAGCTAGAATGAAAGACACGTGCGGTTATATAATTTCAACCATTGGTCCAGACGGTGTTTGACGTCTCCCGGAGAACGCTGGCCCAATCTTTGCCTTCTACTGTCACAGCAGACAACCAATGTGCAGGTGATATATGCATATTTGTCCACACGACTGTGCCGTCTAGCCTATAGGTCATTGAACTCGCGAATTTTTCAGGTCTCTAGTTATTAAGAATTATTTCTTTGAGGAAGAAGTGCGTGCAGTTACAGTGACGGCCGCTAAATGCTTGCAAATGTTACTACGCACATTTCTGGAACCACAACTCACGCAACTCGCCATCCCGGATGTGTCGTCACAACATGGCGGTGGTACCGCTCACACAGCGCGGGTCTCAACGACTGCTTCGAGGGAATTGTTCCCCGGCAACGTGGTCTCATTACTCGGTGACATCAGGTGGCCTGCACGGTCGCCAGATCTCAGCCCTTGCGATTTCTTTCTCCGAGGGAATGTTAATGTTCACCGCTATCGTCCAAGAACCACTGACCAACTGAAAGCCGCAATATGCCAAGAAATTGTCAAAATTACGCCGAAACTCACGTAGCGTGCGATGGAACATTTCCGAATACGACTGAATATGTGCATCAGGAATGGTGCCCCGCCGTTTGAACATCATTTATAAAACCTAGTGCAGATAAACTTCACTGTGTGTCGAACCATATTTCGAAATAAATGTTTGCGTACAATTTATATTGCTTTCTTTTGTCGCTCTTCAAAATGTGAGAGGTTTTCATGCCAGACGCTGTATTAATACTTGTATATTAATGTTAAACCTCATACACCCATCTATTTCATGTTATTACTTAGAATAGTAAGACATGAGCATACGTTGAATAATATGACCTGCAAATATATTGTGGGGCTGAAAGAAACTGATTCATCGTGAAATATTAGACTGAGCGTAATGAACTGATATGCACTAGCACTAGAATAGCTAATGTCATTGGTGCACTTGAAGATGGCCACACCCTCTGACACAGCGGACCAATAACGGACACTTGTTGGCAAAACTGGTGAAATTAGTTAATGCACAGCCCAACAACCTTAAAAGCACATTCTATTGGTTTCCTTCTTTAGTGCACACGCTTAAAAAGATTACATTTTATCGAATAATAAATGCGAATTCTGGCTCAGTTTGCTTATTGTCTAGGGTATTATTATTCAATATTGCAAAAAAAAAAAACTACAGTTTAGGTAGAATATATGAATATTGTTAATTAATAAACCTAAGCAGTAAAACTCTTGGAATATTTTGTTTGCATTTGGGTGGTTTTAGATGTTAGTATTAAGCAATGTATTCTAATCAAAAGGTAAATTTCGTTCGTCGAGTGTCTCAAATTTGCTGTCCACTGCGTTATTTTATAACTCGGCTGGACGTGTGACATATTATTATACATAAACAGTTGTGAAGACGTCGGCCCGTAATAACGTGTGGCAAAATGGTCATGTATCATGTAGCAAATGTAATGTTACCAACAGAACTGTGCAAAACAATTTGTCGTAGGCTGTTAACCGTAAATCGAGCACTTTTGACATCAACCTTTGGAAAATGTCACTGTCCCTACCTCCATATAATTTAACGGCACGCTTGAGTGACATGCGGCCTGTAAAGTTGGTAACGACGGAAGGAAAGTAGTCCCAAGTTTTAACGTAGAATTAAAAGCGCTAAGTTGGCATTTGTAAATGCTGAAATTATTTATTTTGCTTTATGTTTTTGAATGTATATAAGTGTAAGAATAATAGCATCTGTAAAATATTTACTTTTCTAACATTTCCACAGTTTCACTCGATTGGTGCATGAATAAAGTGATCAGGCCCATAGGGAAGTTAAGTTTGCATCCTCCACGAGAACAGGCTCAAAGGGATTACGTTTCAAATTTATTTTTTTGTAAACATTAAAACACTCGCACAACGGAAATAGAATTTTTTTTTCTTAGTCCTTTTATTGAACCAAAGTACAGAAAAACTAATTATAGTAGTGCATTCACTTTTATTTCCAACTTTTCTGAAGCCCCACCAAAGTTCCACTTTCATGAAATTCCTCCGCCTCGTGCAAACTAAGCTTGACCAAGTATAGAAAATAACACCGCAGGGACAACGCACCGGATTCGTGCGCACTCATTTTAATAATATTTTGCATAAGAACTATTTCTTACTAGGCATTACCAACACACCTATTATCTTTCTGTTTTTATTCGTATTAATTATATATAAAAACATTACAATTACAAGATGAGATATAAGTAGGGCCAGTGACTTTTCGCGTAAAAATCGGAGCGCACAGTAGACTTCAATACTATACACACACCTCAGCTGTTGTTATACCTCCATTGGCTGCTGGTGCCGTGTCCGTCTTTGACCAAGCCACTCAGGACTAAGTAACTCCGACACTGAACCTTCGTGATTCGTGCGCAAACTGTTAACACGGGACAGAACATTTGTTATCTAATCAAAGAAGCTGGACGACCCTGCAGTGCTTTGAACTGTATCTTGTCTCGAAAATCTTTTCGCGAAATATCACTGCCCCCTAGATATAAGTAAAAGTTCAATCTAACCTAAAATTATATTTTTTTTGTTAACAGACGTATAAAGAGCTTGTGATAGCTGATATGTTTAGAAACAACCACACACGTCGTACACATGGCGATTATTCAAAAGTTTGATTCGAAAAGTGCGAATAAACCACGCATAGACTACAGGAAATTTACGGAAAGTCCGTTATTGTAAAAGCACCTGTCTGTAATTTTACGTAGAGTCCTGGAAAATTATGTTCACCGTCAATTTTCCATTGAACGACCAAAGGTTTTTTTTTTTTTTAAACCGAAAAGTAATCGCTGCGCTGGGCGAGGACGGACGAGTGCTGCGAAAGCCGCCATCGTTAATCCATACTTGCATCCCTCACCCTTGCGACACCGTTTACCCCTTCCGAAGCTCACGTGGTATCCCACCCCTCCGGCACCGCAGTGGTCAGAACAATCCCTAGGAGTGGCTAAAGGGTTGTTAGCGCGTCGCCCCCTGCTTGCTGCTAGCCAATAACATGGCGGCCACATCTGCTTAAGACCCTGCATCACCCCTGTTGCAGAAATTATTCGTTTATCGCGTCATCAATTCGGATTTAAGAGTAATTATTAGTAGGGGCAGTGATATTTCGCGAAAAGATTTTCGAGACAAGATACAGTCCAAAGCACTGTAGGATCGTCCAGCTTCTTTGATTGGCTAAACAAATTTTCTGGCCCGTGTTAACCGTTTGCGCACGAATCACGAAGGTTCAGTGTCGGAGTTACTTAGTCCTGAGTGGCTTGGTCAAAGACGGACACGGCACCAGCAGCCAATGGAGGTATAACAACAGCTGAGGTGTGTATATAGTATTGAAGTCTACTGTGCGCTCCGGTTTTTAAGCGAAAAGTCACTGGCCCTAGTAATTACTAGACACCTGGAAAATTCGCTGAATCATTTTGAGACAAGATAGAATTAAAAACACGTGTGTGTATATATAACTTTAGCCATTGGTCCACAAGGTGTTTGACACCTCCTGGCGAACGCCGGCCCAATCGCCGCCTTCCACTGTGACGGCAGACAACCAGTGTGCAGTAGATATCGGCGTAATTGTACATAGGACTGTAGAGTCTAGCCTGCAGGTCATTGAACTCGCGAATTTTTCAGGTATCTAGTAATTACTGACAACGCATGGTTACAGAAAATTTTCATTTGACGAGTTGTTTATTATTTTCGTGTTTAATTATTAATTGTGTGTTATCTGCTAGTTGTAAAAAAGTCGGGAACATATTTATATTTTATCATTTAGTTCCTGCCTTTTTGCAAGCAGGAAATAACACACAGTGAAAATTAAACACGAAAATATTAAACAACTCGTCAAATGTAAATTTTCTATAACCAAACGTTTCCAATAATACCTCTAGAATTTAAAGTATGACAAGAAAACGGAGAATTTCTGCATAATACGTGAAGTCGAGTCTTAAGGTCAATTTACGATGAGAAACGTGTACGTAAAGAACGCGTGCATATCGAAAGGAACGTGTACATATCGAAATTAACGCGTACATATCGAAATGAACGTGTACATATTGAAATGAACGTGTACATATCGAAATGAAAGACATTATCCTTATGAAAGTGTTCGTGGCCAATCGCGTTGTATGTCGTGTAAAAACATTCTGGTCGTGTAGACATGTAGGAAATGGCGGTATTTCATTTCGTGTCGTGTACTTAAAGCCTTCAGCCAATATGATTAACGGAGAAAATAATGAATAAAAATTGGTATCTCGTTTATAATTGAATATCTTATTTGTAAAAGCAAACTTTGGTTTTCTCAAATTATTTTATTCCTTTAAGTAACAAGTCTAAATAATTATATTTACTAAAATATCACGTTTTCACTAAAATCGAGCTAATTTATAGTCGTGTGTGATTGGTTGAACATAAGACGTGTACATTCACTATGAACCTCGCATTTTTGTACAATTCTGTGCCAAAGTCACTTATTCGTGAACCAACCTTAACTCAACACGCCTAGTCTCTACAATCGTCCAATTTTTACGTCACGCGAGACATTTTTGAGAAATTGTTATTGCGAACACTGATAGATAATAATTCCGTTAAATTACGGAAAAGTACTGGCAAAAAAAAAATTCAGAAATTTTCATAATATTATTGAAAACTCTTTTTTTTATAACAGACTTTTTGTAAATTTAATAAAATTTTCCGTGAATTCATGGAACCTCTTCGTAAATTCGTATAGGGTCTATTTTTAAAGCAATTTCCAGGTCGTGGAGACAGATTATGGATAAAAAAGGTTTTATTTTCGTTGTGTGGGTGTTAACCAATGTTTAAAAAGTAACTTTAAAAAAAGTATAAAAAAATTATTTGGGAGAAGGATTTGAACCCATTACAAGTCATAGTCAGTGACTCTTAACATTCTGCTATAACGTTCGGATACAGTAACAGAAAGTTAACATGATATGATAGGCTGCTCACGGTAAAGTGAGCACTTTTGATGCTCTAGTTACTTTTTTCTTTCAGCCATTTCTTATCCTTAAAACATTTTTAATTAAATTGCGCCATGTGAGTAACAAACACAGTGTGTATATTCCACCGCACTCGGAAGTTAACGTCTAAGGCTACAATAAAATATATTTATAGACTATTATTCTAAAAAAGAGGGCTTTCAAAAGTGCTCACTTTACCGCGAATAACCTATATTAGAAAATTAACTACAGTAAGAAACTTTTCCAGTTTCTAGTAATGTCAGAGTGTTTGCAGTGTTGCTAACTGTTGCAAATAACTTGTGCTACTTTTTTTAAATTAGAATGTAATGTTGTAATATTTGCAGTGTTGCTAACTGTTGTATGTGGCCCGTGCTACTTGTTTGATATATATAAGTGACTTCAATATCCAAAAAATAGACTGGATGATTTTAGGATGTGTGTTGGATAGACTAGGCTAAGCTGAACGATGTTAGTCTAAGTGACTTCAGGCTGAATTTTCTTGGGCTGAACGCCTGTAGGCTGTACGATTTTACACTGAATGGCTTTTGGCTGAGTAATTTTAGGCTGAACGACTTTAGGCTGAGTTACTAAACTTCATTTTGAGTGACTTTAGTCGGATTTCCATTAGGCTGGAAGAAGGCAGCAAATGAATTTTTAGACTGGGAGATGTTAGTCTGAGTGATGGTCCCCCAGTTNTTCCATTAGGCTGGAAGAAGGCAGCAAATGAATTTTTAGACTGGGAGATGTTAGTCTGAGTGATGGTCCCCCAGTAACACTAGGCTTAAATAGATCATGGAGCCTGCAGGCCGATTTTCTTTAAGCCTTTACACAATTAAAAACTTCAGCATTTGACTAAACGTCTCTGTTCCTTACGCAAAACCTCTAATACAGAATGCGAACGTACAATACAAACGTGAAGTTAAGTTTCAGACAACAAAAATCGGTTTTTCAATCTTAGTAAAAATGTNTTCCATTAGGCTGGAAGAAGGCAGCAAATGAATTTTTAGACTGGGAGATGTTAGTCTGAGTGATGGTCCCCCAGTTAACACTAGGCTTAAATAGATCATGGAGCCTGCAGGCCGATTTTCTTTAAGCCTTTACACAATTAAAAACTTCAGCATTTGACTAAACGTCTCTGTTCCTTACGTAAAACCTCTAATACACAATGCGAACGTACAATACAAACGTGAAGTTAAGTTTCAGACAACAAAAATCGGTTTTTCAATCTTAGTAAAAATGTAAATACTGTTAGGTAAATAATTACATATCACCGATGAATGTATTCCATGTGCCTATTTATTAAAATAATCCATGTCTAGAGACCTCCAAAATTGGCGTTATTATTTAGGCACACGTTTAACTTGAAACACGTATACCTTTGAATTAGGTTTCTCATTGGACCATGCTTTATTAGATACGCCCTGGGCAACTCTACGCAAAAAAAAAAAATTACCACTTCACAACTGTGTGCCTCAATCACGCGCAGGCCAGTTAGAAAGGCGGTTACTTTACATATACAGTACGTGGCTGCCAATGGAGAAGCGACGTCAGCACGAGTATATACATTACTGTGAATTGCAGTTTGATGCCAAATAATAACGTAAATCTTGCATGTCCCTAACCACAACATCAACGCATATATTCATTCAACCTAACTTCCGAGTTGATTCTCAGGCAAAACGGCTGCTTGAATTTGACATTAATTTCAAGTTTCCGAAATCGTAAAGTCGAGAGTGCTTGACTTCAATTTCGACAGTTCCACTGTGTCCAGCTCCATAGGAAACAGTATGTTGATAACTAGGGCCAGTGACTTTTCGCGTAAAAATCGGAGCACACGGTAGACTTCAATACTATATACACACCTCAGNTAAATACTGTTAGGTAAATAATTACATATCACCGATGAATGTATTCCATGTGCCTATTTATTAAAATAATCCATGACTAGAGACCTCCAAAATTGGCGTTATTATTTAGGCACACGTTTAACTTGAAACACGTATACCTTTGAATTAGGTTTCTCATTGGACCATGCTTTATTAGATACACCCTGGGNACACGTTTAACTTGAAACACGTATACCTTTGAATTAGGTTTCTCATTGGACCATGCTTTATTAGATACACCCTGGGCAACTCTACGCAAAAAAAAAAATTACCACTTCACAACTGTGTGCCCCAATCACGCGCAGGCCAGTTAGAAAGGCGGTTACTTTACATATACAGTACGTGGCTGCCAATGGAGAAGCGACGTCAGCACGAGTATATACATTACTGTGAATTGCAGTTTGATGCCAAATAATAACGTAAATCTTGCATGTTCCTAACCACAACATCAACGCATATATTCATTCAACCTAACTTCCGAGTTGATTCTCAGGCAAAACGGCTGCTTGAATTTGACATTAATTTCAAGTTTCCGAAATCGTAAAGTTNAACTTCCGAGTTGATTCTCAGGCAAAACGGCTGCTTGAATTTGACATTAATTTCAAGTTTCCGAAATCGTAAAGTTGAGAGTGCTTGACTTCAATTTCGACAGTTCCACGGTGTCCAGCTCCATAGGAAACAGTATGTTGATAGGTAGGGCCAGTGACTTTTCGCGTAAAAATCGGAGCACACAGTAGACTTCAATACTATATACACAACTCAGCTGTTGTTATACCTCCATTGGCTGCTGGTGCCGTGTCCGTCTTTGACCAAGCCACTCAGGACTAAGTAACTCCGACACTGAACCTTCGTGATTCCTGCGCAATAGGTTAACAAGGGTCAGAACATTTTTTAGCCAGTCAAAGAAGCTGGACGACCCTACAGTGCTTTGGACTGTATCTTGTCTCGAAATCTTTTCGCGAAATGTCACTGCCCCTATTGATAGGCAAACGTAAAGTCAAGTGTTAAATTTTCTAATCGTGTAACGGTCTTTAGTTGGCTTTTGTGCCACGTCGAAAAACGACACGGCGTTCGCGTCGGCCAACTTGCACTGAGAACAAACATGGATGTAGGAACCAGCTTTCTGTACCCATAGACTGTTGACACAGGGATAGTGATCAGACTGGCTGTTGACGTCATCTAAACTGCAACAGAACTGTTTGTTGTGGCCTTGTCTGTGATTGCATCTGCAACCTAGTTCCTGTACCGCATAGCACTCGGTTCCTCCTTGATGACCCATAAAGGGGTACTCAGGTAAAGGCTTCATAAAAAGAACGTCGGAGTATCTCTGATTGGCGAGGGGGGCAGGTTTTTTGAGAAAAACCGGTAGATAAACCTAGTAACGGCACTAAGGAAAGAGAATGGCCCGAAGAGACCAAGAGGAGAAAGTGNGATAAACCTAGTAACGGCACTAAGGAAAGAGAATGGCCCGAAGAGACCAAGAGGAGAAAGTGCCGTGCACTGTCTTACTCATCCGAGTACAGTTGCAATGCGGGAGGATGGAGGGTGTGTTGGCCTTCGGGCCTTAACAACCTGTTCCTCCTACAGAACAGATCAACTACAGCAATATTTGGATTGTTCGCGCGACAAACGTCATCGCAACAAACTTACAGAACATTCTGTCGCCGGTGCAGAAGTGTGATCGCTGCTACCGTGAATCCCGTTTACAGATCTGTTACGTTGTCACTTACCCTGCTGATTTTATTTTTTCTCTCTCGGTGTGCGGCGTTCTCGTTCCTATTGCACTGTTTATGCAAAATTTACGGAGATAACGTTATTGAAATAGACTGAGAGTCCGTAATTTCAGGAAGACGTCTGGATAATTTGTAACCGGTACTTCCCGTGATTTTACGGACAATTTTTCTAACAGCGTACGGTCGTGACGTCAGTGCATAGAGAGTTGAAGAATAAGAACATGTCACGAGGGTGGGGAACAAGGGGAGGGGGAGGGAGTGTTTGTGAAAAGCTACGATGGCGAGGTTTTTCAGGGGCGGCTGCGCTGTCCTAGGTGTATACGTGTTTATTGGCGAACAGTTCCGGAATCCTTCGCCGGCAGGCTGCGTCACGCCCGTCTTTTGTCTCTCCTTTTCCAGGGAGATGTTTCGGCACGGTCACCCCCCTTACCCTCCTGACAACCAACACAAGAAGTAGGAATT
>NQII01007171.1:45688-74528 GCA_002778355.1 Clitarchus hookeri
GACACACGACACATTCGAATGTGTTTCCCCAAAGGTCTCCCGGGCTACCTTCTTTTTGAATGCTCCAATCCCTCGCAATGTCCAGGTGATTCGCGGAGTCGTGTTTTCCGGGAGTATAGGAAACATCGAGGGTTGAGGGGGTAGAGGGGGGTGTTGTGATGGGGAAGGGGAGGAGGGGCGCACTAGTTTTCTCGCTCCGATTGTGAGAGGACACGGCGACAGCGGCAGAAATGGTAATAATGGGACGGCCGAGGGCGAGATTGCCGACAGCATGTCCGAGGACAAGACTCCTGGAAAAGGAATATTCAGAGCGTGCTAGGGAAAAAGGGGAGGGGGTGCGAATTTTTTTTTTTAACGGTTTTTTAAACGCATTTGTTGTCGGGTTGGGGCGTGAACGACGCAGCCTCCTCGGCGGACCCACAAAGACTCACTCACCGTATCCGAGGGACAACTGCGTGTCAGTCGACGCCGGGCCTTCAGTAGGGTCACCTGGCAGCCCGGGTAAATATGACAACTCAGTGCTGCCAACCAGGTGTCAAGGAATCTCCCTAGATCCTAGCTGAAATCCACCCCCCTTCAAAAATGTTGTTTTGCATATCGCCTATATGAAAATGTTACTTTTGTGCAGTTTTACATTGTAATTTACCATATGTACCGAATACACAAACTCTGGAATAAAAATGGTTGCAGTAACCAAATATTTGTAGACCACAGCCAATATTGACTGATAATATAAGAACAGCGATATCTTGGGATCTTGGAGACATATGCATATGGTTAACGTAGATAGTAATATAAACAGCACCGGTACACTCTGATGTGGCCCTGCTTGTGACTGTACATGCGACTATAGGTTTAGTTCCAAGAACAAAGCAGTTTGTTCTTGCTGCAGAACTACTAACTACTGCAGCAGTATTTGTGTTGTTCCAGTAAGAAATAGAGCTACAATAAACTAACAGAGCATTCTGATGCAGGTGCCGAAAATTGGTCGCTGCTACCCCCAAACCCGATAACAGTAACAGTTCTACTTTCACTTCTCAGCTGAATTTTTTTTTCCCCAGTGCAGGAGATTTTCATTAACCAACGCACACCGAATCACATTAGATAAAGTCAAAGTAAGGTAAGTGTTGTTTCACAGAATAAATTATAATTAATTACTCTATTTGTCCGGTTTAGCCTTGCACCTCAATACATAGTGATAAGAAGTTACATTTGTGTATCACACACTTCCTCTGGAACAGCGGACTCATCGTTAGCTCAGATTCTTCGTGGCTTAACATACAAATATGTATTACATTGTTTCAGTTCTAATGTTAATTTGTTCCTTGGCTTATTTATTCAGCAGACAAAAAAGAGAAAGCTAGTTCAACAGTAGCGTTAGAGACCGTTGAACGGGATTTTTAGTAACTAAACTGCAATTTAATTACTTTTTATAAATCAGAAAATTTAATTCTTACAGAAAAATCTTTTGAAATTTTTAATGACCCCCAACTTTTTCCCCGCGATAAGCGATTTCCCCCATGTTTAGATGGAAACCCCCAAGTTGGCAATACTTCGCAATGAAAAACAAAGAAGACTACAACCAGTGGGTAGGGTGGGTGGTGGGTGGATAAGGGGGTAGGGGGGACTGAAAAAATCAGCATAGAAGTGACAGCAGAACAATTCTGTAGTCTGATTTCACGGTAGCAGCAACCGAACTTCCGAGCCAGCAACAGAATGTTATATTTCTTTTTTGCCGAGGGAACGATCCAAAATATAGCTGAAGCTGTTCTGTTGAAGGAGCTTATTTGTTCTGTAGCAGGGACACTGATCTCTGCTGTAGGAACGATATTCCTAGTTACAAATACGATCTCGGACAAGACCTTGACATAGGCCTACATATCTGTTACAACTACTACCTACGTTAACAATATTTAGATGGCATCAACAACCAATCTGATTGCTGTCCCTACATCGACATCCCTAAATGGGTTTTGGGTTGGGACACCCGATTTTCGCGTAACGATTTTCTTGCGCGCTGGATTTCAATATACTACTGGCACGTCAGCAGTTCTCTTTGCGCTTATTGGCCACATGTCACTGTGAGAAGACATTTTTTTTTAATTGAGTGGCCAATCAGAATTAAGTTATTGTTATACTGTTACGTCTGTGATTCGCGGGCATAGACAGCTACGACGCATAACACGAAGAAACACAACTGGTCATGGAATCGTTTCCCGAGAATCGGGTGTCCCTAGTTAACGGCTGTTTGGAACATACTTTTCGCGTAAAAATCGGAGCACACAGTAGACTTCAATACTATATACACACCTCAGCTGTTGTTATACCTTCATTGGCTGCTGGTGCCGTGTCCGTCTTTGACCAAGCCACTCAGGACTAAGTAACTCCGACACTGAACCTTCGTGATTCGTGCGCAAACGGTTAACACGGGCCAGAACATTTGTTATCTAATCAAAGAAGCTGGACGACCCTACAGTGCTTTGGACTGTATCTTGTCTCGAAATCTTTTCGCGAAAAGTCACTGCCCCTAGTTATAAGTAGAGACCTGAAGAATTCGCTGACTCATTTTGGTACAAGCTAGAATTCAAAACACGTGCGTTTATATAACTTAAAGCCATTGGTCCACAGGGTGTTTGACGCCTCCTGGAGAACGGTGTCCAATTGTCGTCATCTACTGCGACAGCAGACATCCAATGTGCAGTTGAATTCGGCATATTTGTACATAAAAAACTGTAAAGTATAGCCTGCAGGTCATTGAACTCGCGAGTTTTTCACGTCTCTACTTATAAGTTATATATATATATATATATATGTTATTTTCCTTCCAGCGCACAAATACTGTGCGTCGGTTCCTCCTTGGGTTTTTCTTCGCTGCTTTAGCTCGAGTTTTATTTACACCTGGCGGAAGGATACTTAGCTAGTAGCCGGAATGCAGATCTTCGGCATGGCTTCAGAAAAGTTGCAAAGTAACCACGAATATGCCATAGCTAGGGGACACCCGAATTGTGCGAAAAGATTTCCGCACATGCCATACTTCAACACTATACTGGGTTTTCTTTTGCTTATTGGCTGCACGAGAAGACATTTTCCTACTAGACTGGCCAATCAGAATTAGGTTACTTCAATACTGTATACATCTGTGATTGGCGGGCCGACACCGGAGGAGCGTAACACGGGAACCGTCCAATCACGAAAGTGCAACTGAGCTAGAGTGTTATGAAATACAACTGATCGAGAAATCTTGTCGCGAAAATCGTGTCCCCCCTTATTATATGTAGTCTCGCGCAGTACCAATTTGAAACGATTTTCGTCTTCCTTGTCCTGCTACAAGATTTATTCCTTTTCCTGTGAACGGCGGTACTAATTCAGAGTTTGTCGGTTGCATTTATTTTAATCCGCTGGGATCGTTCGGGAGAGAGGGGGAGGAAGGGGAAGCGAGGTGTAAAGACGGCACGGGCCATAAAAAAGCGCGCATGCCACGAAGAATGAAAGAGAAGCCTGCGATGGCGGGGGGCAGAAAGGAAGAGGGGACAGGAAGGCGGTGGGTAAAAAGCGAGCGTGGAGTGGATATGGTCACGTGCTGGCCACTATTCCTTAATGCCCCGGGGGGGATAAAGAAACGTGTTTTTTTTTCATCTATATACGCGGCACGGTCGAGGAAACACGCGCGCGAGGTCGCAGGACTCTCCACGTCACATCGTGGCGACATAATGGAGTCCTTCGCCACGGCGGGCCCTGACGTCTGTGTTACCGTCTTTCCTTGCCCTCGCGGCAGGACGTCAGGCGATGTGCGGAGGCGGGCGACATTCGCCTTGTCTTCCGGCCGACAGGATGGACTCCGTCGCCATTGTAAACAAGGGAGTTCAGAGCGTTGGTCCCATTGGCCGCTGCTCTTTATAATCAACGTCACGTGCCTGCTCGGTGTCCTTCCAAGGAGATTGACCGCTCCGCCGCTGATGTTACATCATTGGCTCGGGAGTTCTCCGAGGCGTGACGCACACATTCCCCGGCCAACGGCTGAAGTCGGTCGAACGGACAGTGACTTGCAGTTCAGTCTGTACTTAAATAACAACGCGAAGTTTTCACGTCTCTGGAGACGTGAGGCTTCGATGGCCGCGTACGTGAAGTAGCACGCAAACTGTCATCCGTCAATTCAGGTAGGAAGCACTATTACTAGAGACCTGAAAAATTCCTAATTTATACCAACATTTATTTTGATTTTTTTGGTCATCCTGAAGTATATATCCTGATTTTACTAGGATTTGGTATAATTTCACATATTATTGAACATGAAAGAGAGAAAAAAAAAGTATTCGGAAATTTAGGTATAATTTTTGCAATAGGAGCAATTGGATTATTAGGATTTGTAGTATGAGCTCATCATATATTTACAGTAGGAATATATGTAGATACTCGAGCATATTTTACCTCAGCTACAATAATCATGGCAGTCGCGTTTCCATTTCGGGACAAGCTAGAATTCAAAACTCCCGTACGTTTGTATTGCTAATGCCATTGGTCTACCCGTTAAATTACACCTCCTGGACAACTCTGAGCCTATAATAAATGCACAGTAAAAATGCAGACCGAATCACCGTATTCCGCTAATACAACAAGCAAACAATTAACAGTGATATCTGCATGATTTTGCATACGGAAATAAGAGTATAGCCTACAGGACATTGAACTCGTGAATTTTTCAGGTCTCTGGCTATTACGTCTCGTCAACAGCGAGGTCATTGACCCTTTCGTTCCCGCATTAATTTATGTTTTCTGGCGTTGCAAATAAGACATTTTTTGATCGGTGGTCTACTTAGTGTGACAAAGAACTTGTTGCGTTGTCACAGCCAATGAGCTGTAGGCTCAATGTTCGGTGATCAGTGATACCAACCAGACGTCCAGTCATAACGTACCGCAGTAGCGCGCTTTACTAATCAGTTATCCCTCAGGGATAACTGATAACTGATAACTGAGACTCGCAGTGTGCAGCAAAGGCCAAATATAATGTTCCTGTGCAACATGCAGACAACTGTCTACGATGGGCATGAAAGGGTAAAGGGTAATTAGTACTCGCCATCTTGGATTTACAGAATTTCCGCCACAACGTGCATCATATATTTTGTATTTTATCTCAGGCATCGCCAAGGCATAGGGCATTGCTTTGCACATGTTCTAAAGCATGTATTGTTTGACTACAGTTTCTATAGCCATTCACAGCTTCTTTCAGTTTTCTGAAGCAATAATATTCCTCCGCCTCATGTAAACAAAGATTAACTATCTCTAGGAAATTGAGGAGGTTGCTGCAATGAATTCTCTATGACCACGAAATTTTATCTAGAAATTTTAATTTGTTTTGTTGGCAAGACACTTTTTTGTCAACTGATGTTATGGGCACTTATTGAAGAGAAACATTTTGCTTGTTGTAAGTTTGTCAGATGAAATGTGTACCAGTTGTGTTTGTGTATTTTAAAAATGAGTAAAATTCAGTTGAATGCGAAAGACAGACTATTCTGGATTCAGTAAAAAATAATCCGCTAACGAAGGAAATTAGAAACGTTCGCAGGCGAAAAATAAAAGGATCCTGGGACAAGATTATGTGGCCATGAAAGGTAAGAAAATTCAAGGGAAACAGTTCGCAGTCATCATTACATGTTTCAAGAAATAATGTTTCAACAATCTTAAGGAATCTGAACAAAATGATATTTTTAATTCATTCTACATGAGCGATTTGAAACAATCTCAGGACATATTTTTGCCTGGTTGCATGAAGCTGTATGAACCAGTTTTAAATAACTATGAAATACCTCTACAATTAATTCAAAGTTTATTACAATGAATAAAACTGGAAGGAATCTTGAAATGAAGGCAAAAACATACTGTGTACGAGTTCTATGGCCGGACAAACTTCACCACGACAAAACCAGTCAGATGCGTGTGACTTTTGTAAAACCTGTGAGGTTAAATTAGAAAATAATTCAAATGATGAGTGTCGCATTGAGTATGTGGTCCACAAGAAAAAAGGCCGAGAAACATGATACGCTGAAAAATGACTAAATTAGGCAAGCGAAACTTTGTAATAATCTGCTCGTCTTAAAGAGTTCGACTATTGCCAGAACTTGCCACTTCCAAAACTGACGGTGTCGAAGCAGTTCTACAAACGTCTTTAATATCCACTGCCATAATTATGATTCGTCATTTTTCTGTACGTCTCTACAGTCTCAGGCAAAGAAAAGGGCCAAATTCTGTTCCTCTTTCACTGAATTAGAAATATGATATATCAGTTTCCAAATGTACAGAAGATTATCCTCTTGTCAGATGCAGCCGGTGGACAAAGCAAAAAATCGAGCTATGGTGAAGTTTTGTTCATGGATATCGAAGATATTTGGTGTATCTGTTCTACACAGGTTCCGTGTGCGGGGACACTCGATTGGTGAATGCGATCGCAACTTTGGCATAACGAAGTCGAAGATCAAGCGGAAGGAAGCGATAGGGACAGTGCAGCCTTACCTAGATAATATTCTGACTTTTAGATCCAAACCTTCCCCATTTGAGTTAGTGCACGACCTTTCATTGATGCTTGACTGGGAGAAAGGTTTGTGTCGTTATGTTGAGAAAACACCGCAGAGATGAGGGGCCACGTTTGGAACACAAAAGTTGTGCATTCTACTGTACAAGGCTACGGGCACTATTGCTGCTTACCAGTCAAACTGCGAAGTGTTTGAGCCGTTCAAGTTGATGAGAAGAGTGCCTAAAGAGCCAACACTTTGCCAGTCTCCAGTGGTAACCCTGAAAGAAGGCAAGGTGAAGGACATTCGAGACTTATCTTCTTTCCTGAAAGACGAGAGTAAAGCATTTCATGAATCTCCATTTGCAAACTTGGTAACAGATGCTACAACACAAGTTGAACAGCAAGAAGACTGCGAACTGATGGAAACAGAAGTTGAATCCTGCAGTCCTACGGAAGCAGACGAAAAAAGGTGCGATGAAGTAATCGAAGAAGGTGTTTCAGAAGATTAACATGACGAACATACAGAGAGACTGGGTGTAACTTCGAACGTAAAATTATAATATGTTGGACTCTGTTGAGAATAATTAGGATTATATTTCTAAGACAAGAAAAACATTCTACTTGCAACTTTTGTTAGGAGTTTCCTTGGTATTTTTAAAGAAACATTTTTAATGTAAAGTATTAAAGTTTTTCTGTGTGTATGCTTCTTTGGAATCGTAATACTGAGTATATCCATTGAAAAAATCAATTTTATTGCTCAACTACCCTTACGAATTTGTTCCTACTTTTTGTTTTCATAGGCCCTTTTTGTAGATAAAATTTATTTTACGTGCCTTTTTTGCAAAGAACATTAACTAATGAATAACAAGTGTCCTATCCAAAAAGGGCATTAACATACCTCCCTTATATTGAATATGATACATTATTGAAGTCTGACATGTTCAAAATAATTACACAGTTGTTCACAGGAAAGATAAATGAATTACATGTAAATGTGTGCATTGGAATTACTGTGCCTGACCATTATGTGTGTCACTGGGAAATCTTTGAACATTGATATTTAAAAATGTACTTTTGGAGTATGGGCCCTTATTCCAGCAACCTTCTCAATTACACCAAAGGGGAAATGTACAGTATTTTTGCAAACTCAGTGTAATAATATCTTGCATAAGAACTATTTCTTACTAAGCATTACCAACACACCTATTTTCTCTCTGTTCTAATCATATTAATTATAAATGAAGTATCGTAATTTACAGATTATATTTAAGCGAAAGTTCAAGTTAACCAAAAATAAAACGTTTCTATTACATAACATATTTATGAAACAACTAAACAGTTCGTGCGTAGGGTGATTTTTCAAAGGTTTGATTTAAAAGCGTGAAGAAACCGCGAACAGACCATAGCGTAATTTCTGTGAACGCCGGCAGTAGACAGTCAACAATTAATAAAGGTAGCGAAGCTGTAACAATTTTATAAAAATGGAGAAGCTAATTTTGTTAAACATCTTTAAGTGGGACTTATCCATAAATCAAATATGGAGGGATCCCAGAGCTAATTTCCGCGTTTGAGGTCGGGAAGCGCGGGAGTGATAAGGGCGACACTGCCACGCGCATCAAGTGCACCATCGCCGCTAAGCGCAAGGCTCTCAACTGGCGTGCAGTGTTCTCGTCGTGCTGCGTGTACCTATGTGACCTTGAACGGCGACCCTATCATTTTATTGGTGGAAAGTCTGTAGGAAGGTTCAATTCAGGGCCCTTGAGTAAATTTGTATGTGTCTGACGCGTATATTTTGTGATACAGCGCTTTGAATAAGACGTTTTCAGCCGTTTTGGAGTACGCTGAAAATGTGTTTTCAACGTGCCTGATATTTTGAAAGCACTCAACAGCCCTCGTCTGAAGTGTGTGTTCTTTTCGTAGATCAGCACATTGGACGCACATTTAATAGTTTCGTAGAAGAACGAGTATTTCAAAAACACTGCAAGTGTCAAGTAGGCGGGGGACTTAAAACAACTATAGCATGCTTGTTTGGAATTAATCAAGTATTTTGTCGGTCGTAATAAAAGTTTTACTCAGGGCGGAGATCCAAAACTTTACTCAGAGAGTATATATAGTAACAAAGAGTAACAGCTAAGGAAAACGAGTGTAAATGTGGTTTTGGAACGAGCATTATATAAATAGTATGCTGTGTTTACAAATATATATTGATCATTTTCCCCATATAATTTTATTCCCAAAAAATTAGTTACATACATAAACAGTTTTACTTGCCATAAATTAATCATAAACATTACGTCTAAAAATTCAACCTTTTTACAAGTTAACTTTTAAATTAAAATAAGAATTGTATCACTCGCCATTTGTAATTTTCCCGACCAAAATGTCCACTATTCCTTTCAGTTTGTTTGATTCTACTTAACTTCCCGCCATTTTCAGTTTACCCTTCGTTACTCGCTGGAATAGTGCGCGTAAGAGTTTTACCCTGGCAAGATGCTTGCAGTTTCGGGACACTGCCAAGAGAAAGTAAAAAAAGGTTGTTCAAAGTGTTTCGGGACAGCCAAAGAGAAAAGTTTGCTCGCAGAGTAAAGTTTTGGAACGCCACCCCCAGTGCAGCGACAGTTGATCGTCGGGGGGGAAATCGTAGCCACCCCACTGGAACTGAAGATCGCCCCGCGCATTCCAGCGGCTCCAGCCGAAGTGTATAAGCATAGGTCGACGGCTCCAGCAGAGCTGCTGGAAGTTGCGGCACCCCCTTGCAGGAAGGAATGTGAGAAGAGCTAGGATGACGGAGGGTAGGAGAGGGAGGGGTTGGCAGTTCCTGCCCGCCTCTCTCAAGCAGGCAACACAACACCAGCCCCCGCGGCAGTAACCCCAAGAGGGTTGTTTTTCTCGCCATTCTCAAGGCCAAGGAAGACCGCGGTCGTTGACCTCGGAGGGAACCTAAGCGTGGGGTGGTTCTCTACACTTCNACCCTTGTACCTGCGGTTGCGTGGGTCGAGTTCATCGGCAGACATTTCCC
Source organism: Clitarchus hookeri (assembly GCA_002778355.1). Lineage (NCBI taxonomy): Eukaryota > Metazoa > Arthropoda > Insecta > Phasmatodea > Phasmatidae > Clitarchus > Clitarchus hookeri. The sequence continues at coordinate 55,216 of NQII01007171.1, forward strand.
CGGGGCTTTCGCGCGGACAACCGCGTCAACTGAAATATAACTGCGAGCCATATAAGTATAGATTGTTCTCGTCTAATTGAGTACTTTCGCAATCAACCTTTGAAAAATGTCACTGCCCCACCCTGCGCGTAATTTTAACGGGCGCGCTGACTGCCATGCGCCCAGTTAAGTTGGCAATGACGCAGGCAAAGTTGTTCCATGTCTTGAAGTTGAGTTAAAGATGTTCCTGGAAGATTTCCACGAATATTCCATTCAGGCTATTCCTGCACCTCATGCAAACAAAAACTTAACCGAGTGTAGAAAATTACACCAAAGGGGCAACGCACCGCATCTGGGAGCACTTAGTGTAATAATATTACGCACAAGAACGATTTATTACTATGCATTACCAACAAGCCTATTTTCTCTCTGTTCTCATTCACATTAATTATAAACGAAATATTATAATTTATATGTAAAATATAAGTTAAAGTTCAATATGGTACTTTTATGTTAACACAAGGGTAAAACACTTGTGATGCATGACATATAGAAAAACAACCAAAGAAATTATAAAAGGGGTTATTTTTCAAAGGTTTGATTTTAAAAGTGTGAAGAAACGGCAAATTGACATCTTAGTAGTCCAAAGCCGGGTTTTATAGGAATTAACGACCCCAACTAGGATGGAACCACGCTTCGTCGGAGAACGACGTGAAGTCAGGGTTTTCTGGATGTTCAGTGACTAACTGCTACAACCAATAACAATAATTGACTAGACGCTTTTTCTGGAGGTTGCACGGCAGTAACAAGAAACACTTTGTTATGAAAATCTTGGATCAGTTCGCATCTAAAAGAGACTACACAGGCGTAGAAAATTATAACTCAAAGTTAGGTAGAGCGCAACAGTTAGTATATGTAAGGAGTGGACTGAAGTGGACATATTTGGGCGGCTCTTGACAGCGAGGTCTTGAGAACCGGTGAGGGTGAAGCGAGGTGAGTATGGAGCAGCGCCGGAATGCAAAGGCGGGGGAAACGGGGAGGTCAACGAGAAAACCCGCCGGCATCGTCCGACACGGTTCCCACGTGCGAAAATGCGAGGGCGACCCCGCCGGGGAATCGAACCCGGTTCTTCTAGGCGGGAGGCGAGTAGTCTAACCACTACACCACCGTGGTTTATTTGACATTAAAGGTTATACAATAACTATTTAACTACAAATATTACTGGATCTACGCGGAGGGAGCTATAAAAGAAATTATAGGATGCTACTTAATTAATAATTGAATATATTACCCCGGTGACTTTCCTGTTGAAACCTAATTGGAGAGTATTCACCTTGTCCATGTTGCCGTAGGCTGATTCAGGCGGCGGTTAGCGACGGAAGGACACAGACGTCCTCGTGGTCCAACGCCCCGATGATATAAGACGCCTTTCATAGGGTTACACCGTCCTATATCAAGCGCGTTGTGTAAGTTTACAACCTCACCTACTGACCGGTGGAGGGGGTTTCTCCTTTTGCCTTTCGCAAGGTATTTCTTCAATCACGGGCTCGTGTCCTGGATTAATGTTCGGAGGCGTGATCAGGCAGGCCGCCCAACTAAGACCCTGATCACAGTTCATAACAACATGTAACTTAGCTCGTCGACTTGTGCTTGTCGAAACTCCCATTTCCTACGACGCAGCGACTTCTTTGGATTGGGGGGGGGNTTTACCAGGAAGTGTCCTCTTTTACCTGGACATGTCCTCTTTTTGAGGCCTTCCTAAACAAAAAAAATCGAAATGTCCTTTTCCAATAAAAAGACGAAAGAGCGAAGTTGTAATTTCTTGTGGGTTTGCATATGTCGTCAAACATTCAGTAGCGGTGCCAACGAACTTCCTGCTAAAGCGCAAACTTTTTGAAGAATATTACGTGAGTGTTTTGTCTTTATTAACACTCTTTTTTTTTCCTGGCTGTTCTTCTACATGTCCAACTTGAGAGGTGCCTAATATATTCAAAATTTTATGATTATTGGCTAGGAAATAGAAACCTGTTCGCACGAATAAAATCGTCAAAAAGGAATGCAATGTCAATCATCAAAATTGTGTTCTGTTCTTATGTACAACTGTGTTTTGCATGAACACTTCTATATTATTTTCTTGGTGAAATATTTTGTAGTGCCTGCAAACTAAATGGAATTGACTTTGATATTCTGAGTGAACATGATTATCACTTTATCTGGCTGCAAAAAAATATATATATTTTGTAATACTTAACAGCTTCATAGAACAGATTTTTGGATACAATTTTTCATTTAATGTATTTTTAACTGACTTGCGACATAATAAATATATATTGTATATTTCCAATGTAAAATTATGTCGCTGGGCAAATTTTTTTTCTATCCGTCAATCTGTCAAATATTTTTCAAACTTTAACTTTCGACGGACGGACGGATGGGCCACCGCCTTCTGATCACATTCCGTAGACGGGAATACGCACTTTGAAAAAAAATGCAAGGTGGTGGTTCTGTGTTTATTTATCTTTAGTGATAAATTCAGAAGTTTAAAATGTAAACAATAATTAAGTATAATTTCTTATCACGTAAAAAAATTTATTTCCCCAAAATGTTTTTCTCTTGAAAATGTATTTCCAACCATAATATACACCCAACTAAAGAAAGATCACGATGTTAAGTTGTCACACTGAAATTTTTCCGTACATAAGGATTGACGGATTGCTGTGAATCGCTTTGACGGATGGTTGTGAGTCCACCTTATGGTTAAGGATGTTCAATAGCCAAAAATTATTTTAGATATTTTTATGATATTATATAATTGTGTTTTATTACATCAAATAGTACATTGATAAAAGTATTAAAAAGAGTGAAAAATTTATTCATAAAAATTAATGACGGAAAATACACGATTTCTCATTCATATGTATTGCGACACACATTAAAATGTTTTGCATAATTATCATGTTTGGCTACAGTTCATATTAATTTCTAATGTCGTTAGAACAAGATTAAGAAATTTAATGGAATTTCTTCCAGTGGTTCGGCCATAATTTTATTTTGAGTTCTACAATATTATTTAATCTCAAAATAGCCAGAAGTTAAATCCTAATTGCAGACGAACAAAATGCCACCCTTCAAATAAATTTCTTCATAGTGCTCCTAAATCTTCGAAAAACACTTTCGCTGAAATCAAACACTGTGCTCGTATAATTTTTTTAAATTTGTTTGGCACAAATTTGAGGTTAAAATGCTAATAACTCTAGCAAAAAGTATTCGAGAGTTATTTTTTAACTGATTTGGTATTTTTATCAAATAGTTTTATATATATTGTATAGGAATACCGCAAGATATCTTAAAAATGCAGGAAAAAATTTAAGGCACTTGGACAGTCTTAACGTTATTCTTTGGTGAGACCAGAAGCCTGTTTCTCATTTCCCGCACCACTGCGTCTAGCAGTTTTGGATGTCCTCATCCACGCACGTCCAACAACGTTCCCCTTGTTTCCTGTTTCTTCATCATACCGAATTGAAGACTTTACTGGCGGTTTCCGGGTCACGCCTTTATGGGCTTAAGTTTCGCAGTACTCATGCTGATCCACGAACACCGACTTATACCGTACCCGAACAAACACTAACCACTATGTGGGTGGTGGTGAGGGGCGGTGGCTGAGCGGTTAGCCTGCTCGCCTCCCACCACGGCGAACCGCGCTCAGTCCTCGGCCGGGTCACTCCCGGATTCTCGCACGTGGGGAATCGTGCCGGACGATGCCGCTGGCCGGCGGGTTTTCTCGGGGATCTCCCGTTTCCCCCGCCCTTGCATTCCGGTACGGCTGAGGTGTGTATATAGTATTGAAGTCTACTGTGTGCTACGATTTTTACGTGAAAAGTCGCTGGCCCTAGTAATACGTTATTAACGAACCTACACTACTTTTCCGAAGCGTGGTATAAGTAAGTGACATGGAGTGAAGCATCGCCCCGCCCTGGTGCCACAGGTGCCTTATGCTCAAGCGTAAGGCACTTGTGCGATAGGCACGGCACACTGTAGCACAGTGGTACTCAGACTTTTTTTTTAGGGGGCCATGTTAAGAAAAACTAAGACCGCCGCGGGCCGCACTTACGACACATGACATAATAATACTTGTGAACTAAAAGTAAGTTAGGTAATTCGATGATATTTAAAATTCAGAGTGTCGTGTATCGTCTTGCAAGTCGTTTGTTTATTCGTTCGATATGGCAATGGCGGGCGGAGGTAGTACATCAAAAATATGTACAGAAGTCACCTGACTTATAAAATAATGGAAAAATATCGTCTAGTTTCATCAGTGACTTTACCTTTTAATAAATTCGTATTATGTATTGCTTTTTTTTTATTTTTGTAACAGACACCCTAAAAATAAGAATTTGGTAACTTGTATCTACTGTAGCCGGCGAGTGCGGGCCACAAAGAATGGGCCCGCGGGCCGCAGTTTGAGTACCCCTGCTGTAGCATAAGGCAATTTTGTAATATGCACAGTAGACTATGGTATAAGGAACTTGCATAATATGCACAGTAGACGGTGGCACAAGGAACTTGCATATTATGCACAGTAGACGGTGGCACAAGGTACTTGCGCGATAGGCACGGTAGACTGTAGTATAAGGCACTTGCGTAATATACACAGTAGACTGTGGCATAAGGAACTTGCATAATATGCATAGTAGACTGTGGCATAAGATACTTGCGTGATAGGCACGGTAGACTGTAGCATAAGGCACTTGCGTAATATGCACAGTAGACTGTGGCATAAGGAACTTGCATAATATGCATAGTAGACTGTGGCATAAGACACTTGCGTGATAGGCACGGTAGACTGTAGCATAAGGCACTTGCGTAATATGCACAGTAGACTGTGGCATAAGGAACTTGCATAATATGCATAGTAGTCTGTGGCATAAGACACTTGCGTGATAGGCACGGTAGACTGTAGCATAAGGCACTTGCGTAATATGCACAGTAGACTGTGGCATAAGGAACTTGCATAATATGCATAGTAGTCTGTGGCATAAGACACTTGCGTGATAGGCACGGTATATCACTTTGCGGCTTTCCTACGCTATCCGTGTGTTCGGCGCAGAACAAGTTAGGCCGATCTCCACTCCTTCTGCACAGAAAACGTCAATATTACCCACAATTCTGCGCTCGGGGTCCCATACAACCAAGATGGCTGCCACCAAATATGACGTTTTGAGGTTAGGGTTTGTAGATCATGCAGTGTCACAGGGTCTCCCTAGCCAAAATTTTTTTAACTCCTCAAGATTATGTCCGGCATAAGGAGGCATTGCGACGGCAATGGGAAATAGCATAAACAAGCTTCACGTGTTTGCTGTTTCCTCAGAACTTCAAGCCGTGGCGATAGAGTTTTAGTACTGCAATCTGTTCGGAAAATATATTTAACTGAATTCGTGAACTGGCAACCAAATATCGACATTCACATCTATTCCGAAAAAAAAGAGATTTACATTGAAATATTCTACAGCTTTTTTACATTATAATAGACAATTGCTTTCAATGAGGCTCATATGACAACTTGGAAGGAAGATCATCTTGCAGACATGTACAGGAAAATATATACAAAGATAAAAGGAAATTTTTAAAACAATACAATATGTAGAAATGTAGACATCTTCTTAATACAGCTAAATTTAAATAAAATCCCGCTACCTTGCGGTTAACAGGCAAACCAAACAAATGTTGGAATCATTTTTAACACACATAACGAAGACATTCTAGCGATGTGTGAATCAATGCTCTCTTTCGTCGGCGTGATCTGCGAACGTGTGAACCCATCTTAACATGGCCACCTACACTAACCTAGGATGTTAGGTGAGAAATGATTGTTTCCAATAAAAAAAAACATAGGCCCGTTGCATAAGACGTGACAGTAGAACATTGCACATGACCAGAGACCTTGTGTGCGTAATTGATTCATAATTGAACACTTATGCAATATTTTCAGCTAATGAAATTTTGCGACGAGTCTGGCGTCAGTTGGCAGCGTTGGTAAATAATGTTTCAAGGTTTTGGCTGTCTTGAAATACTTAAAACGGATTAGGCTATGGTAAGAGATATATCGCGATATTGTGTTGAAAATGGTCAGGGATTTAAAAATAAATTGCGATGTTTGTTTCGTTTTTAAGATCTTTGATTTTGTGACCGTAAAGATGTGGATGGCCTTTCAAAATTACTGCAATACTCCGTTCATGATTACTTCCAACTTTTCTGAAGCCGTGCTAAAGTTCTACTTCTAGGATATTCCTCGGCCTCATGAAAACTAAGCTTAACCAAGCCTAGCAAATTACGCCAAGGGACAACGCAACGCATTCGTGCACACTCAGTGTAATAACATTTTTCACAAGAACTATTTATTAATATACATTACAAACTCGCCTATTTTCTTCCGGTTTTTATTCATATTAATTATAAATTAAGTATTATAATCTATAGACAAAACACATTTAAAAGTGCAATTTAGCCAAAAATAGGGTACTTTTGTGTTAACTCAAATATAAAGGGCTTGTGATCCTGACATAATTTTGGAAATAACTAAAATCATACATGAAATGAATTTTCAAAAGTTTGATTCAAAAAGTTTGAATAAACCGCCAATAGACTATAGTAGAATGTCTCCTGTTATTTCCCTTAAATTTCTGTCTTGCTGTATTACTTCGTTCCTGAAGCGTAAATGCTACTCAAATTTTACAGCTAAACAAACAACTTGGTCGAAAATGTTCTAACCTAATCTGATTGACTGTTAACGCATGCGTCTGCATAAGAAATGATCTACAACAATTCCTTTCACGCACTATGTCAGAACCTCTCGCGCATACGGCCCATTATACGCAGTTGTGAATCAATAGGTTCGAAATCATGGCGGTCAACTTGCATGGATACTGTTATGCTTATGCTTTCAATTGTGAATCTAGCTTAAGGCACGATATCACTAACCATATATATTTCTTTGATTTCCTGTTGATTTAAGTCTTTGTGAAGCAAAATTCGAAAGAAAAAAAAAGTTACTATAGAAGTTTAGCTTATTTGCCTTACTTTGCATTACATACATGAAATGCCAACTATCGACGTAAAATCATGAGCAAATAGTATAATATAAGCTTGAAAAATCTGTATGTTCCTGCCTTTTTTAGAATTACCTAAATACACGTAAAAAAATTAAGTGAAATGTAAATTTCCTATAGTCAGAAATGAAATTACTCTGAAGCTGAAATTATGACAGGAAAACCAAGGATTTTTACATATGAGGCGAAGTCGAGTCTTAGGAGTACTGGTCGCCGAAAAATGCATTTGTTTATATTCGTACGAAATGTTCAACTCACAGAAATTAATTACGAGTATTATTTTCTCTCGTAAAAAAAAATTTAGACGCCATTTTTTTACACGATGGCTTGTCAAAATCGCAATTTTAGTGTTTTTTTGTACGTACAAAATTAAAACTAACTCACTTAACGAAATTAGATAATTCACATTGAAATAAGATACCGCGAGTTACTTCAAGGAATCTTTAAAACCACGCTATGAAATGTTCTAGCGATAAAAAAAAATTAAAATAAGTAAATTTTAGAGTGTTTTTGATTTGCAGCAGTTTCTGTCTTTTCGCAAAATAAGTTTTCCTAATCATAAATTTAAATTAATTAAAACGTAAGTCTCCTTTGTTAAAATTTCTGTAAATGTTTTTGTTTATTTTGTTTACAAGTTACAATTCACCAAAATAGTGATTTTAACATGTCGTAATGCCAAAATATTTCGCAATAATAACTATTTCTTACTAGGCATCACCAACACACCTATATTCTCCCCGTTTTTATTCGTACTAGTTATAATTTAAATATTACAATTCGTAGATAAAATGCAGGAAAAGTTCAATATGACAGAACATAAGGCATTTTTGTGTTAACACAAGTATAAAACGTTTGTGACACATGATATGTTTAGGAAAAAACAAGACACTTCATATATGGGGTAATTTTTCAAAGGTTTGTTTCAAAAAGTGCGGAGAAACAGCGACTAGGCTATAGGTGAATAAGCGAGCCACAGTGCGCATGCGCGGTAGCCAAATGGCCAGCACTGTCCTCAGAGGCGCAAAACCCGACGGCTTGCACTCCGGCGGAGACGTCCGCGAGTGATCGATACTCCCCGGGCCCGCACCTCGATCAAACAGACGTGCCCATAATGCAACTGTCAGCCGGCCGGGCAGGCAAATACAATTCTCCCCCCTTCCTTTCTCCACCCCTCCCCCCTCCAACCAACTACCCTCTGTGCAGGCGAGCCCTTTACCCTCCCTCGCACGAGCACACCCTTGCCAACGACCACCGACGCCATCACCCTCGTGCTACCCTTTTTCGTACCAAATCCAAAAATGAGGGGATTTGTCGAGAACCGGGAGTGGAAGAGGGGTTGACGCAGTTCACCCTCTTGCGATAGTCTCGGGGACTCTACGCTGTTAAGAGTGGTGTGCACCTGGAGCTGTTCTCGGCCAACCGAGGCACACAGGCGTGAGTGAAGAGATTCGGGCGGCTTTTAACAGCGAGGTCATGGCGATAGAAGTGAGTGCGTAGCAGCGTCGGAATGGAAGGGTGGGGGAAACGGGAGATCCCCGAGAAAACCCGCCGACCAGCGGCATCGTCCGGCACGATTCCCACATCCAGGAGTGGCCCGGGCGGGCATTGAACCCGGTTCGCCTTGGTTCGAGGCGAGCATGCTAACAGCTCAGCCACCCCGAGACACGGAAGCGAGGGACCTATAAGGGCGAAAACTGACCGACGTACAAATCGCCCCCAGCGCATCTACACGCAGTAAAATGGGATCGCAATGGCGTAGTGGTCAGACCACTCTCCTCGCACCGGGTTCGATTCCCGGTGCGGCCGCTCCCGGATTTTCGCATGTGGGAATCGTGCCGGAAGATTCCGCTGGTCGGTGGGATTTATCGGGGAGCTCCCGTTTCCCCCGTCCTTGCATTCCGGCGCTTTTCCATGCTCACCTCGCTTCGCCCTCATCGGCTATCAAGACCTCGATGTTAAGAGCCGCTCAAATCTCTGCACTCCACTGAAACGGGAAGTCACAAGAAAAATATTTTAAAAGCCCCAAGGTCATATCTGGCCATAATGAGTATTTCTGGGAAACTGAATTTGTCGCAAATTAGATCTTTAACAGCAGGATATTGATACATGCGATGAAAGACAATGGATTAAACTGCAAATGACACTTTGTGCTTTAGGAAAACCTTATAAATACTAGTTTTAAACATGTTTTTTTTTTTTTGCTTTGAATGAAGGCTCATCCTGAACCACAGGTACAAACACTGCGAGAGGATTCCCGATTGAAAATGAGATAGGACAGTAATTCGTAAGGAAGGTATGTGCCTTTGAAAATAGATATGTCAAATGGTTTTAATTCAAACTAATAAAACCTACTTGACATGAGATAACATTTCCGTGATTACTGTTTTCTTAACTCCAGATCTAAAATCTGCGAACGGTTGTTGGGTGATATCATTGCCACTCACTGGTGAAAATAGGGGGTGACATGTTATTATCCAACAAATGTGTGTAACCCTTGGGTGTTTATCGCTTTTAGTGGTGTCATAATCGTGTTTACAGTAAAGTAAAAAAAAAACGTTGCACTGGTGTAACTATCTCAGTGGAACGGTTGTCGAGAAGACAGTGTTTGTAAGGGTACACTAGGTTGCCTGCCTGGTACCCTTACAAACTTTGTTCGAATCCTCCATAAATCGAAGTACGAATGCTTATTTCTCTCGATCAGTTAACGGCATTATCTGGTGTTGATATTAAAGTTTTCTTCGGAATGCATACTAAATCCTATGTGGAGATTCTGTGAAATATTTGGAATGTGCGTGTGCTTTCTGTATTTAATTCCTCCGTGATATATTTTTCATTGTATTTATAAACCTTTAAGTATAGTTCAGTTTTAACATACATAACAGCTTATTTTCGGGGATTAAATAATTTTGCCCCCAAAAATTATGAGCTTTATTTTCATGTGAAATTACATGTCTAGGAAGCCAGAATTAATTTCAGTCCAAGTCAGCATAATTTCTCACATTCATGAAAACTGAGAGTACTGTGTGTGTTTACCACTTACTGAATGTATCTGCAGAAAATTTGTTAGTTTAATGCCATGAATCATTCCCCTGTAAAGAATTATACTGAGTGAGTTCATCCAGTAAGATNCAGAAAATTTGTTAGTTTAATGCCATGAATCATTCCCCTGTAAAGAATTATACTGAGTGAGTTCATCCAGTAAGATCGCTCACATAACGCCACCTCCTGCAAGTGGAGTTTATACAGCGATCATTGCCTGCGTCTTGGGCTGTCAAAGAATTCAGCGTCCATTTCAGAGAGTAAGTACAGCAACCTCAAGGGTTCTATATCTCCGATGTCATCGGTTTATACGATTTTAGCCATAACCTGCAGTACGGGTTTCGTGCTGTTTTTTACGAGTCGACCTGATATAGGACTAGAGACCTGAAAAATTCGCGAGTTCAATGACATGTAAGCTAGACTCTGCAGTCCTATGTAAAAATATGCCGATATCAACTGCACATTGGTAGAGACCTGAAAAATTCGCGGATTCATTTCGGTACAAGCTAGAATTCAAAACACGTGTGTTTATATAACTTCAGCTATTGGACCACGCGGTGTTTGACACCTTCCGGGGAACGCTAGCCCAATCGTCGCCTTCCACTGTGACAGCAGACAACCAATGTGCAGTTGACAACGGCATATTTGTACATAAGACTGTAGAGTTCAGCCTGCAGGTCGTTGAACTCGCGAATTTTTTCAGGTCTCTACACATTGGTTGTCTGCTATCACAGCAAAAGGCGACAGTTGGACACCATTCTCCAGGTGGCGTCAAACACCGCGTGGACCAATGGCTGAAGTTATATAAACGCACGTGTTTTGAATTATAGCTTGTNCTCCAGGTGGCGTCAAACACCGCGTGGACCAATGGCTGAAGTTATATAAACGCACGTGTTTTGAATTATAGCTTGTCCCAAAATGAATCCGCGAATTCTTCAGGTCTCTAGGTATAGCGCGTTACTTTGTGCACCAAGAACCATAACTAGGGCCAGTGACTTTTCGCGTAAAAATCGCAGCACACAGTAGACTTCAATACTCTATACACACCTCAGCTGTTGTTATACCTGCATTGGCTGCTGGTGCCGTGTCCGTCTTTGACCAAGCCACTCAGGACTAAGTAACTCCGACACTGAACCTTAGTGATTCGTGCGCAAACGGTTAAGACGGGCCAGAACATTTTTTAGCCAATCAAAGAAGCTGGACGGCCCTATAGTGCTTTGGAGTGTATCTTGTCTCGAAATCTTTTCGCGAAATATCACTGCCCCTAACCATAACTTATGTGCTAAATTCACAGGGCTAAGAGTGGGACGCAAAAGTGTGAGTTAGGTTACATGTGCAAGTAGGCACCATGCATCTTTCAATCTAATACACACTTAGTATTGACATCCAATGGTATACGTATGAAAAAATGAATGGACCACAGAGTACATGTGTACGTGGGAACTGTGTTCATTAAAAGTAGAGGATAGGATTTACAAAAAATTGTGCGAAATGGCGCCCAGCAACTTAAATGCACGATTTGCATTGACGAACCATTTTCGCCTAGACCTGTTGGAAAATGTCAGGAATGCGACGCACAGAATCACATACTGCCACGTCACGTGCGACCACATATTCTCCACTGGCCACTGGCGTCTCGAGCACCAGGCATTTCACGTTCCCACATACAACTGTCTGGCAGAGAAGGCCTGGTCGGCCAGTGAATTGGCCAACCTCTGCCAATCCACCAACCTGAGAATGTGGCACTGAGCTCCTCTGTCGCAATCTTTGAGGTAGCCGTACACTGTAAAAAAAATTGTGTAATTTTTAGAGACCTGAGAAATGCGCTAATTAATTTTGAGACGAGCTATAGTTCATAACACGTGTGTTGATATACAACTTTAGCCATTGGTGCACACAGTGTTTGACACCTCCTGGAGAACGCTGGCCCAATCGCCACCTTCCACTGTGACAGCAGACAACCAATGTGCATTTAATATCGGCATATTTGTACATAAGAGTCTAGCCTGTAGGTCATAGAACTCGCGAATTTTTCCGGTTTTACACATAACGCATGTGGCAGCAATATTTCCACTGAAGTCGGTGTAATTTTACACCTACATGCCAATGTTTTTTTTTTACTATACGTTCAAGTTGATTTATCCTACAAATCAGTCAAATTATATGTACATTGTACAACTAATTTTACATTGATTGATGTAAAATTACAATTACTATGCAGCAGAAAATAAGCTGCAATATTCGTGTATTTTTCCTCCACAGCAAGTAAATTTACACAGGCAACGTGATTGTAATTTCACCACAGTGTATGCATCTTTTTCTTTTCTTACGAAATAGCTAAACACAGATTCACTGTAATTGTAAATAAACAATTTTCGTACATTTTTCACTGTTTTACTAAAAAATTTATTGTCTGGACTTGTTCTTTTGCAATGGCGTCATGTTAATTGACTTACTAATAACGCGTAGTTTTATTATTTTCACGTTATTGTACTCAATTTTGTAACTTGGCAGTTTAAAACTAAGCTAGCGTATGCCGTCAGCGGGAGTTAAGTTTTCCTTCTGAACACACAAACGGCGTTCGAAGTAGTTCTACTCCCTACCGCTAGATCGCACGTTTTAAACAAATACTTGTAGTTAGTTACCTTTGAATTACTAGGAACGTTATAGTGACATTACAAATACTGTACACGTTTTGGCAAATTATACATAAAAATGTAAAATTACCGAAAAATTTGTGTGTAAATAAACGCTCACAGAAACTCCAGAATGTAATGCAAGTTTACACACACACACGTGCGGTCTTTTTAAAATTACACTATTGAATATGTACCACTACACTGACATTGTTTGTTTATACAACGACCGTGTAGCAATAAAAACACTCAATTTGGGATTCTACACTTACTTCAAAATGTGTGAATTAACGCCAAAATTATGTTTACTAAGTCTTACATTGATGTATTTTCACCAAAGACTTTAAGTACTCTCTGGATTCTTAAAAACATTTGAGTAATATTACACATACTGTAGTTGTTTTTTACAAATAACACATACAAAAATTTTGATTACAAAATATTTAAATGTGTAAATTAACATTTATTTGTTAAAGTGTACAAATGTTCGCCCAGGAAGAATGGATGTCCCAACTTACACAACACCTCTGTCGCCCGCGAACTGTTGGGGGCTTCGCCGTACACAAGTCGCATGTCGACCATCACTGCTCGCGTAAAGCCCACCATGTCTTCCCAACCAGCTGCAGTCACATGCTGATCTGCTATCAGCCAAGGCCGCCTTCACGCACGCGTATATTACGCCGTGAAAGGGGGCAGCGGTGGCGTAGTGTCCAGGACGCTCGCTTCCCACCACGGCGATCCGGGCTCGATCCCCGGCGGGTTCACTCCCAGATTTTTGCATGTGGGAATCGTGCTGGACGATGCCGCTTGCCGGCGGGTTTTCTCGGAGTACTCCCGTTTCCCCCGCCCTTGCATTCCAGCGCCGCTCCATTCTAGGGTTTCACTTCTGTCATGCCCGGGGATGACGGTCACCTACGGCTCCCAGCTGGAAAGACCGTCACTCGGAGGGTGTCGCCTTACCCTGGGTGCACTCCCCACATGCCATTTTTTACGCCGTGAAAGACGCTCGTTGGAACCCCTGTAACTTCCCTGTCACGCGTGAACGAAGAGCGCATAGATCCGGGCGGCTCTTCAAGTTGGGGTCTCGAGAACCGATGAGGGTGAGGTGAGCATGGAGCAACGCCGGAATGCAATGGTCGGGGGTAACGGGAGATCGCCGAGGAAACCCGACGACCAGCGGCATCGTCCGGCACGATTCCCAACATGCGAAAATCCGGGAGCGACCCCGCCGGGAATCGAACCCGGTTCGCCGTGGTGACCACCATACCACCGCGGCCCCTTCGCTACTTCGAGAGTAGAGTAAAGTAGACGTGGTTTTGGAACAAGCATAATGTGAATAGTATGACTGTGCTCTACTTGCCATAATTTATTCATAAATAGGGCCAGTGACTTTTCGCGTAAAAATCGGAGCACACAGTAGACTTCAATACTATATACACACCTCAGCTGTTGTTATACCTCCATTGGCTGCTGGCGCCGTGTCCGTCTTTGACCAATCCACTCAGGACATAACTCCGACACTGAACTTTCGTAATTCGTGCGCAAGCGGTTGACACGGGCCAGAACATTTTTTTAGCCAATCAAAGAAGCTGGACGACCCTACAGTGCTTTGGAGTGTATCTTGTCTCGAAATATTTTCGCGAAATATCACTGCCCCTATTCATAAGCATTTTGTCAAAAATTACAGCATTAAATACAGCTTAACTTTTAAATTTAAAATATGATTTTTATCTAAGTCAACTGTAATTTTCCCATCTGTTTCTATATCCAAAACGTACACATATCCTTTCATTTCGCTTAATTCAATTAGACCTACGGTCGTTTTTTCTATTTTACCCTGCGGGCAAAAGTTTTTACTCTGGCAAGATGCTCGGAGTAATTACTTTGAATTTTTTTGGGAGACCGTCACGAGCGAGTAAAACATTTCTTCGAAAGTGTTTTGGGACAACCAAAAAGTTCAAGTTCACTCGCAGAGTTAAGTTTCGGAACGCGACCCGAGTTTAGATTTTGCGCATGTAGCCTATTTGCAGTATCTCCACCCTTTTTAAAGCAAACATTTAAAAAATCGCCCCATATATAGCGTGTTTGGTTGTTCCCCAAATATGACTTTATTACAAGCGTATTGTACTTCAGTTGACATAGAAGTATCTTTTCTTGGTTGAATTGAAGTTTTACTCATAATTTATTTATAAGTTACAATATCTAATTTGTATTTCATGCGAGTAGACACAGAGACAATACTGGTGTGGCGGTAATTCCCAGTAAGAAATAGTTATCATGCAAAATATGATTACGCTGAGCGTGCACGAATGTGGCAATTGTCCCTTTGGTGCAATTTTCTAGACTTGATTAAAATTTCTTCTGCTCAGGTTGGGGAAGCTCAATGCTTTTAGTTTGGCAACTAACAATTTTCGCTGCCAGGGTGCGCTGGCGTCGCACGTGAACCTGATTTTTCCGTTTTGTATGTAAGTAAGTGGGATGATTGCAATTTTCGTAAAATAAATATAATTGTGTAAAATATTTAGATTTTTATTATGTTAAAACTTGCGTAAAGAATGAACTTTATTCTTCGCTTTAAAGTCGGTATATAACTAAATATATCCACATGATGTTTAATATTCTGTCGTAAAACTGAATTAAGAAAAACATTGGCTTACTATTACTTTATTTAAATATGGCAAATTAATCGAAAAAAANCTGTCGTAAAACTGAATTAAGAAAAACATTGGCTTACTATTACTTTATTTAAATATGGCAAATTAATCGAAAAAAATAATGAAATAGTTAAAAATATTATTTTTTTAGGACTTTTCCGGGCATTTTCCTTAAGGAGATAGGAGAGAANAAAAATAATGAAATAGTTAAAAATATTATTTTTTTAGGACTTTTCCGGGCATTTTCCTTAAGGAGATAGGAGAGAAGCACAAAGTTCCTTTTGGTTACAATAATATTCATTTCGCACATAAATTCCCAATATTTTTCTATTGGAATAATCTGGCTTATGAACGCTTGATGCCAAACACAATCGGAGGGCGTGAATAACAGTTACGAAATAAAGCTAATACTTAAAAAATTTTTGCTGAGGCAAGTATATATTACAATTCGAACCAAACATGAACTTTTACACACAAATTAATATAATTTCTCCATTTACAGCCTCTTCGGAACACCGGCGCACCTTGCGGCGGAAATGTCCCCTAAGCCAAACTCTCCCAAGAGGCATCTCTTTTTGTTTCCAACCTGAGTTGAATAAACCTTAACTTGGTTAAGCCTCGTTTGCATGGGGCGGAAGAATAACCTGTNATTTACAGCCTCTTCGGAACACCGGCGCACCTTGCGGCGGAAATGTCCCCTAAGCCAAACTCTCCCAAGAGGCATCTATTTTTGTTTCCAACCTGAGTTGAATAAACCTTAACTTGGTTAAGCCTCGTTTGCATGGGGCGGAAGAATAACCTGTAGCAACGGAACTATGGCAGGGCTTCCGAGAAGTTGGAAGTAACCACGAATGGACTATAGCAATTTACACACACACACACACACACACACACACACATATATAAATATAAAAGGAAAAACTGACTGACTGACATATCAAAGCCCAGCCTCAATCACTGGTCCTGGAAACTTGAAATTTGTAGGAAACATTCGTTGTGTAATGTAGACAGACACTAAGTAGGGATTTTTCAAAATTCAANCACACACACACACACACCCACACACCCACACACACACACACACACACACCCACACACACACACACACACACATACACATACACATACACATACATACACATACACATACACATACACACACACACACACACACCCACACACACACACACACACATATATATATATATATATAAAAGGAAAAACTGACTGACTGACTGACTGACTGACTGACTGACATATCAAAGCCCAGCCTCAATCACTGGTCATGGAAACTTGAAATTTGTAGGAAACATTCGTTGTGTAATGTAGACAGACACTAAGTAGGGATTTTTCAAAATTCAACCTGTAGAGGGGTGAAATGTGGGGGGGGGGTCAAAGTTTGTATGGAAAAATATTTTACAGGGTCCTATTAATTTGAATCTTCCTGAGAGTAATGTAAAAAATAAATAATTACGCACATGTTTTACGGTTTCATAGCAATAAACGCATAGTAACAAAGTTATTTTAACTAGAAACTTCGTAAAAGAAATTCTAAGAAATAAATAATTAAGTTTAGAAAACTATTACCTACTAACTTTAGCCCGCGACTTTTTTCGCGTGTAATTTGTGTTTTCGTTAAAATATGGCGAAAAATTCGTCGCAGGGGCAAACTCTCAACTTCGCAGGAGCTGACTTGAGGCAGGACTGTTCCTCCCGCTGTCAGTTCTACCTGGCGTGCTCACGTGTAAGCTCACACCTCAGCCTGGTTGTTCTGGTGCCGCCTTCTAAAATGGTGGTTCCCAAACTTTTTGTGTCACAACACTCTTAACAAACTTCTTAATCACCGCGGAACTCTAACTCAATTTATGATTTGCACTAAGAAGTTATGATTTGTACCTAATGCAGAATCCCCTAGTGGTTTATATAATAAATTAGTCTTGAAATGAACAATATTGCATAACCAAAAAATTTAAGTTGGTACAAAAATACCACACTTATACCTAAATTAGCATTTTTATTTTATAAAATACTTTTGTTATGATACAGCAATACTGCAGTNTTAATGCAGAATCCCCTAGTGGTTTAAATAATAAATTAGTCTTGAAATGAACAATATTGCATAACCAAAAAATTTAAGTTGGTAAAAAAATACCACACTTATACCTAAATTAGCATTTTTATTTTATAAAATACTTTTGTTATGATACAGCAATACTGCAGNAAAAATACCACACTTATACCTAAATTAGCATTTTTATTTTATAAAATACTTTTGTTATGATACAGCAATACTGCAGTTACACGTCAATGTGCAGTTTTAGATTTCCAAGTTATTGAAACTAAGTTACTAACTGCAATATTTTCTTAGTTTAATTCTCAAATATTTTGGAATTTTGCTGACAATATCCATAGTCATAAATAATTATTTATGTATTTTTTTTATATTTCTTATACTTTACTGTTGAGGAGCGATTTTGCGTAACCCTTGTGAGGTTTCGACGGAACATTAAGGTTCCGCGAAACACAGTTAGCGAATCACTGCTCTAAAATGGCAAAGAACATTCTTTACACAGAAGTATTGTAAAAAGCCTAACTTACATGTTGGCATGGCCAGTTACTAATGCTTAGAGACCTGGAAAATTCGCGAGTTCAATGACCTGTAGGCTATACTCCATTTTCGTATGCAAAAACATGCAGATATCACTGTTCATTGATTGCTTGTTGTATTAGCGGAAGACGGTGATTCGGTCTGCATTTTACTGTGCATTTATTATTGGCTCACAGTGATCCAGGAGGTGTAATTTAACGGGTGGACCAATAGCATTTAGCAATACAAACGTACGAGGTATTGAATTCTAGCTTTTCCCGAAATGAAAACGGGAATTTTTCAGGTCTCTACTAATGACAACTCAAAACTTAACAGTCTCAATTCTCTTATTTTTGGACTTGCATTTCATTACACTTTGTATTTAAAATATATATATATATGNAACTTAACAGTCTCAATTCTCTTATTTTTGGACTTGCATTTCATTACACTTTGTATTTAAAATATATATATATATGTATTTTATTATAAAGACATACTTACTATAACATATTCGCGCATTTCTTCACACTTTTTCCGNATATATATATATATGTATTTTATTATAAAGACATACTTACTATAACATATTCGCGCATTTCTTCACACTTTTTCCGTCAAACCTTTGAAAACTGACGTGTTTGGTTGTTTCCTAAATATGTATTGTGTCATAAGCATTTTATATTTGTGTTAACATAAAAGTAATTTGTTTTTTGTTAACTCTAATTTATGCTTTTATTTTAGCTATAAATGATAATATTTAACTTATAACTAATATCAATAAAGACAGAGAGATAATAGGTTTGTTGGTAATGCCTAGTGAGAAATAGTTCTTGCGCAAAATATTATTACACTGAGTGCGCACGAATGCGGTGCGTTGGCCCTCCGGTGTGATTCTGCAAGGATTGTTTGTATGAGGAGGAGGAGGAATATCCTGGAAGTAGAACTTTATAAGGGCTTCAAAAAAATTTGGAAGTAACATGGGATTGAAGTATATTAAAATATATATATATCGTAACGAGAATACGAATTCCACGCGGACAGTATCGCGGGAAAAAGCTAGTTGTAAAATACGATCCACCGTGACGTTTACAGCGGCCACCTTCTGGGAGTACACAGCAGCCGGGGAGTTCGGCGTCGGAAGATGCCCGGTTTTTGTGACGGCGTAGAACCGGAGGGGTGGGCAAGGTCCAGGGGAAAGGAAACAGGAGCGAAAGGAGAGGAGGAAATAAAAGGGGGAAGGACGCGAGGGTAGTAGGAAGTGTACGGTGAGAGGGTGTGCTGCAGATTGGGGCAGAGATGACCAAAAGGC
>NQII01007171.1:75260-89609 GCA_002778355.1 Clitarchus hookeri
CCCCCCCCCCCCCTTTTCATGATCCGTCAATACTTTTAAGAACACTGAGAAAAAAATATTGTTGTAGGAACCACATAGACTGTTGAAATAGGGACAGACGAATGACGGGTTGTGGGTGCCATCTAAATACTGTTAACACAGATAGTAACACCAACATAACTGTTTGTTGTATCCCCGTCTGTGATTGTATTTGTTACTTTACACGTGGTTGCAACAGCAAAGCACTGCGTTACTACTACATAATACTGTATATACTACCTCAAAACGAACAGTTCGTCAATATCCGAATCGTAACAGCCTAACAGAACGTTCTGTTGCTGGTACTACACAGTTGTGTCATCGGGTCTGAGGGCAGCAGTAACAGAACCTTCTGTTACGTCATTACAGTCCTTGTTGTTGTGGAAAACAAACGACGAGGCACCTGACGGTTAAGCCCTTGCCACACCGTCCAATTTCCGCTTCAAATACATTTGTCAAAATTAGAAGACGGAATACGACCACCGAAGTTTTCCATTCAACAGATCGGATTGAATAGTCTTGAATGCAGGCCTATTTGAGAATGTGTCACACTACAAATATTTTTTTACTCAAGGAACTAACGTGAATTTTTTATTTAAAAATTATTTTCGAAGTCAGATACTGCTGTTATGTTTCCGCGCAGTTCACTGCAGGAAGAAATGCAACGAATGTCGTTTATAATTACTTTTCACTTCTTCGCTAAATTGAATTTTTTTTTTTGATCACACATACTGTAATTCATGCACAATAAAATTTAATGCCTCCGAGTTCTTAAAACTGTTGTGAATTAATCACTTCAGATAGCATGGATGCTTAATGACCTTCTATATAAATTAATTATCTTCACAACCTCATTTTTTGTTTCCAACAATTTCTCGCCATTTTGAAGTTTCGTGGTATCGGCAACGGTCAATGCTCGATTCTGATTGTCTGAGTCCGTCGAACATAAAAGAAATTTGAGGACCCGTCCAATTTTATAAATGTTTGATGGAAACTAGAACGATACAGCTTTTCCAGACAAATACGTCGACGGCGATAATGACGTTTCGGTGACTTCAGTACCGTCAAATTTTATATGATCAACTTTATTTGAAGCAGCTTGACGGAGGGACTTGATAGTGCGGCAGGGCCTTTAGCACTCGGAGATCGTCGGGAACGTTATTACATTTCGCCTGTACCCATTATAGAGCTCCTGCGCTTGTTCGGGAGGAAGTCAAATGTGGAGTGAAATGAATTAGTAGGACAACGAGCTCAGTATTTTTAAACCACTTGCAGATTCATGTGGACTGTTCACGATGATCTGAGCACTTTTGAAAACCCTACTTAGTATCTACTTTATCCACGTGCCTTTAAGTGGGAACAGTGGAATTTTTTAAGCCCCTGTCATAATGTCAAATTTTTCCGTCAAACTACTTCCATTGAGTTTGGTCAAATAAAGTTGGACAGCTCTGACGTCATAGAAATGTTATAAACGCCGCCACACTTGACTGAAATAATTGGATGGCTTCAGTTTCCATCAAACATTTGAAGATTAGACCAGTTCAAAATTTTTTTTTTTTTATGTTTGATGGGCTTAGCCAATCAGAATCGTGCACGAAAAAAATTGACTTCACGAAATTTCATAACAACGAACAATTACTGGAACCGAAATAAGGTTACGAAGGCAATAATATTTTTATATAATTTTTAAATAAAAGTTATATTAAATCCTTTTAGTAAAAAAAAATTGACAGTGTGGCACATTCTCACACACATTCAAGATTATTTAATAAAATTTGTTGGAAGGAAAAATTTAATGTCCGTATTTCGTCTCCACATTTTATTGTCAAATATATTTTAAGGCGAAAATTTGACAGCGTGACACGGGCTTTATAAAATTATGTGTGTTAATAATATAAAAATATGTGCTCTTGTGAGTATAAAATAAAAACCAATGGATTCAGTGGCGATAAATTTAAATGTAAGACTCTCAATGCAACGGCAAAGCGTGGAAATATTTTTATTTATTAGTTGCCAACTTAACGGCCCTGCCCGCCAAGCCAGTAGCCGTGAACTTCAAACAGGGAATCAATGTCAAACGAAATTCCTTCTCATCGCGTCAATTTTAAAGGAAATTATTCCAAACAAAAAGTTTTCTACGTGAAATTTCTTAAGTAATGTTGCTATGTTAAGACATATTGCCGATTTTTTGGCTTAATATATTTTTTCTAAGATTTAATATTAAAAATTACTTATAACAAAAATAAATTAATAAATATATTTTTTTTAAATAATTTTATATGGCTATATTTTCTGAGAAAGTCGCGTTAAAATGTATTTTGGTTTGAAATAGTTATCTTTAATATTGACGCAATGAGAAGGAATTTCGTTTAACATTGATTCTCCATTTGAAGTTCGCGGTTGCCGGCTTCGCCCCTCCAGCAGAAATTTTTCATTTTCGCGTCACAATTTCGGATTCATAGTAATTACTGACAAGGTACGATTACAGCAAATTTACATTGCACGAGTTGTTTAATGTTTTTGTGCGTAATTTTAATTGTGTTTTATCTGTTATTGTAAAAAGTCTAGAACATATTTTTTTTCTATTAATAACTGGAAGCTCGCATGCCAGCGCATGCTGCGGCATGTTTGTTGTTATGGGCAGTGGTATAGTGGTTTTTTAAAAGATTGATTTCAAAAGTGCCCACTTTAACGTTAACAGTCGAGAAAGGAAAAATTTACCGTGCTGCGTATAGGTTGAAAACTTCCATTACATGTTAAAAAGTTAACCAGGAAATAAAATTACGTTAGTTGTCTTGGCAGTCAAGGATAATCCGTGCCGATATGGTAAACGAGTTTACCCACGTTTCGCGGAGCATTTCAGCAAGCGCCAACAGGGCTGACGAGCAGTTACTTCTGGAATGTACGGCGAGACATTTGTGAACTCCACACACGCAGGCATCGACTCGGCTTAACGTCAGGGAGGGGCAAGAAGGCTTTACCGGGGAGGGAATGTTATGTTATTACGTATTTATAAAAATGTTAACGAATAACGCGAAACCCGAAACACCGCTTCCCGATCGAATAGATAAGGCTTTCCCATTGCAATGTAGTGTTACGAACTAGTAACAATGTAGTATGTCAATGTGAGAGTATGCTGGGGGCTGGGGGCGTATCTCAAATAATGACTCATGATTCGGTAGAGCACAACAGTATCTGATGAGGTTTTATTATATTAAGATTATACATTTGCTATTTAAATGACTATTGATCGGGGGAGCTTTAAATTTAATACCAAGATGATTATTTAATTACATTATGATTCACGCCATTTTAATTAAACCTAACTGGAAAGTCATCACCTTGTTGCAGCCGGAGGCTGATTCTGTGAGACGGTTAACGCCGGCCGGACACACCCATCTTCCTGGTCAGCTTCGCTGGTCGGGTCGCCCGAAGGACTAAAGACGAAAGGACGCTCGTTCCGGGTGTTACGCCGGCCTATATCAAGCGCGTGGTTCTGCAGCCCCGCTCAGTGACCGGTGGAGGGGATTTCTACAACCGTCTTTATTTCGCAAGGATCGACGACCAAATGGTGGCGTTGCAATCCCGCTCGTTTCCAGGTTTAAGCTAAGGCCTGATCACACCATAACAGTAGTTTGTCAGAAGTTTACTGTTACACCAACACCAAAGACTTGGCGGCCGAGTCGTTCGGGACAACGGACTGACCAATGGTTGCTCACGGAGTAAGAATAGAGGGACACAAAGAGAAGGGCAGGTACAGGTATTTTTCATGGATCAGGATAAACTACGCGTGGGTGGTACTGAAAGCAAGAAACTTCAGCGACGAGGATAGTCGAATATACCTCGCTACTTGCTGCAGTAAAAAAAAAAAAAAAAAAAGGCGTGTGGGGAGTGCACTCAGGGCCAGGCGACACCCTCCGAGTGACGGTCTTTCCAGCTGGGACCCGTAGGTGACCGTCATCCCCGGGCATGACAGAAATGAAACCCTAGAATGGAGCGGCGCTGGAATGCAAGGGCGGGGGAAACGGGAGTACCCCGAGAAAAATCCGCCGGCAAGCGGCATCGTCTAGCACGATTCCCACGTGCGAGGATCCGGGAGTGAACCCGCCGGGGATCGAACCCGGATCGCCGTGGCGGGAGGCGAGCGCCCTGGCCACTACGCCACCGCTGCAGTAATACACTGCTGCAGACAGATGACAGTCGCTGAGGAATCATGACTTGTTAGTTACAGGATGTGAGAAACTGACTCAAATTAAGCTTACGGTCTTGTCTGCAATTCCTTTAACACTACGGAAGAATTTTCCCCCTCGTTACTCTCTCCAACCGTTCACTTAGCAGTTCTGACATGATGACGTACTGCATAATTAATTGCAAGAGAAAATTCTCACGTTTACTGTTCCGGTCACATGATTCTGGCAGTTTACGGGCTAGTGTTGGGGGACGTACACACAAGACGTAATCAGTCTTCCTCATATTCAGTTCATGTGTTGCTCACTGTTTGGATTTTTGTAATGTGACCGTCACCAATGATAACACGGAGTATATTAATGTTTGTAGCCTGCCTATTCTTCTAAACTCGTGTATTGAGAATTGTGAGGTTTAACTGTGAAACCGTGTTCTTGGGTGTGATCTGAACAAGATGCGTTGTCTTTGTCTAATGATTGTTGGTGAGGACTGGATTCCTACGAGTCAAAGAGTTGTTTTTGTCTTTAGTTCACATAAACAACTGTGAAACAGTGACTGTCAGTTTAATANGTCTTTGTCTAATGATTGTTGGTGAGGACTTGATTCCTACGAGTCAAAGAGTTGTTTTTGTCTTTAGTTCACATAAACAACTGTGAAACAGTGACTGTCAGTTTAATAATTTTTCATTTTCCATATTATTGTATTAACTTATATTAAGTTTCAGCAATTCCTGTGATTTAACAGTTCCCTTTCTTTCAATTCATGGTAACAATTTAGTACATTCCAACCTTTGGTTTCTCCTCTCCTGCAGGTTTTTTTTATGCATTTTCCTATAATATATATTATCTGTTAAATAAGTATTTTATTTAGTTCTATTTGTTACCTTTTAAGCATTAATTGAGGGTTTTGATAGCAAAAACTGGATTAGTCCAAAACGTAACTTTTTCAGGAAACGTAAAACACTGACCCTCATGTTGATTGTAAGCATTAATATCGCAATAATATGTTAAGACATAGGTGTAGGTCCAAACAGTTTTAGCTATCAATTGCATTAGGAAATGCTGTTTCCTTTCCCAGAAATTAATTGTATTATTTTGGACTTATCCACTTGGTGTAGGATGTTGTATTGTTGGAAATTAAAAGCAAACAGATAAATACAACTGGGTAATATATTTATGTACACAGTGTTACACATTCGCTATCCAGAAAACCTCACGTGGCATTCAGAGTTTGTAAGGTCATGTTATGTTAGGTATTTCAGTGAGAACAAGTCGAGGAACTGATGCTGTTGAACGTACCATAACGTCAGCAACTCACCAATCGCAACCACTGCTCTTGTCATCATCAACCTCAAATTCACTGTCTCCATTGTTTTTGCTACCATTTCCTGGTCCTCCAGAAACGTCTTCGTAGAATATTCGGTTGGCAGAGCTCTCCAAGTAGTCCATTAGCTTGACGATATCCTTGCTTTAGTAGGCTTAATCTCGACGTTGTGGGGGTACGATGCAGGGATCTTCAAATAAGGTGCAAGTGGTTCTCGACATCGTACAATGTGTGTAGTTCGTGGTCCTGTGCACTCTCCGTTTACTACTATTACCACACGTGCCTCCTTCAGCTGTAATCGAGGTTTACGTGTTTTCAGGAAAAAAACGGATCAGTTGCAGCCTTCGTGTCTTCGAAGTCGTCATATCTCGTTATATGGAGAGAGAATGGAGTCGGATGGTTCCTCGTAGTACGAGTGACATTATCCCAGTCCACTGGTAATTCTGTGGATATAATGATATTTTTCCTTTGGCCGATGAAAGAAAAATCTTGATCAGTTGGCATGTACGTGTGTTCTCTTACTGATAAAATACAAATTACTTTGTCATACAGTTTCAACACATGGACTAGGCAGTATACGAAGTGGAACAGAATTCATGTGCCAACCTCCAGGAGGCGATTCCTTGTAGAAAATAAGGTGGGGGTACACATCGACAACGCTATCACGTGGTGAATATTAAGGGAGGTACGCGGTGTTGAAAATAGAATTTTGAAATGCATATATGTAAATATTGCAGGAAGTACTTGGGTTGGAGCGACCAAAATCGGACTGATGTTTCACGAATCAGAGGTCGTGAATTTGTGTAAATTTGGTTGGTAGGATCGTTCCCCTTTATTGCGTATGTTGGGGGTAGTCACCATCTTTTCGCAGGGAACTTTGGAACACTGGGCGGTAATGAAAACGTCGAGGCACATTATGACCCACAATGGCACAATGAAAACAAACGACCCTCTTGTCAGAACTCCACATTTCATCGAGATATCTCCGTAATTGCGGTAATTCACAATTACTGGGCAAACACAAAGGAACAACACAAAAAAACATTCGCAAGCTAGAATTTGAACCCGGGACCCCTGACACCATAGGGAGAATGATCGTGATAAACTAATGCCAACACAGCACAGCTTTCTAGCAAAAACCTTACTAGTCCGTGACATTGCCAGTTTTTTTGTTAGAATGGTAACGGACATATCCACATCTTGTAGAAACGCCACACTTTCCAACAAAATTTTCAGTTGCTTAAGATGTGGTTTGGCAAAAACCACAACCCCTCCATTTTTAAGGAGCTGGCCTGTCGTGGCGCAGTCGGTTGGTGCGGGAGGTTCTGGGTTCGAATCCTAGCTAAGGCATGGGTGTTAGTTTAAGTTAGGTAATAAGCTAGTTTGTAAGCTGTCCCCTGATAAGCCTTCAGGTATAACACCGGGGGACGTTAGTAAGCCATTTACAATTCAATCCAATCAAATTCAATTCAATTCAATCGAAATTACTGAAGAATATTGTAAGGCAAGACTTCAAGATATTTAACGTATTGGAAATGCAATTTATGGTCAATAAAAGGCCCAAAAAATCACTCATGGTAAAGTCACAGTTTACATTTTCTTTGCCAGTTGTGTTGGGAGGGAAATGATAAGGAGCGCGCCGAAGGTATTGTTTGAGGGAAGAGGGGGGCCGTTAAAGATAGTCGTCAGCGATAAAACAGGCCCGCTTCGTTAGTTTGTCAAACTTCCACAGTGGGCGCTGTTTGCTCTGGCCGTCGGAAAGGTTTACGGCGATTGGACGAGAGGGAGGCCCTGCACCGGAAATGACGTCTGTCTGCGATAACGGAGCTCAAGGAGTGCCCGTCAACAAGAAACAAAGTGAAAGGCCGCTACAGACTGTCCACAACTCTCCATTGAACTTCTTTGCTTAAGAGGGATTGGTCATGGACTACCTAAATATGAGGTGGACCGATTATTCGTCTTCTTCGCATGCACCCAACATTGACATATCCCAAAGCAACACAACTGTCAAAGTCACATGGTCAACAGTGATGAGAGTATTGGTTTATATCCCAATTTTCAAAAGACAAGCACTTTTATATTAATAAAATACTTTCACCCATTTGAGTTTAATCTAGCCTAACTGCATTCCAAATTGGTTGGAAGAAGTACACTTACATCTCAAAGCACTTGTTTACTAAACAGTGGTCTGATCTCAAATCCAATCAACGCCGTTTTTGCAAGTCGTATTGGCAGAAAAACAGTTCAATGTCGGACATGGAGGTTGGTTGTGCGCAGCCAGCGAGATCGCTTTATAGTCAATTCACGATTTCTGCACACTTTTTTGAATCAGACCTTTAAAAAAACCTTTTATTTTCGGTTAAATTAAACTTTTACTTATATTATATCTATACATTTTAATAACTATTTCATTTATAACTAATATGAATAAAGACAGAGAGAAAATATGTGTGTTGGTATTGCGCAGTAAGAAATAGTTCTTACGCAAAATATTATTACACTAAGTGCGCACGAATGCTGTGAGTTGTCCCTCTGGTGTAATTTTCTAAGCTTCGTTTCCATGAGGCGGAGGAATATCATGGAAGTAGAACATAGGCAGGGCTTCAGAAAAGTTGGAAGTAACCCTGAATGGATTATACCTCATCTTTAGTTTATGGGATTGATACCTGCCTTTTTGGTTTGATAGTTATTTTTTCTCTGAAACCTGAGAGTAAAGAATTTGTTTTCCGTTTTGCACGCCGACAGGGGATAGGGTATAGCTTAGTACATACTTACTGAAATATTTACGGTATGGTTTCTATTCGTATGTTTTCCTTCTCAACTGTTGCTTATTACAAAGTAATGAAGGAAGTGAAGGTGCAACAAATTCAGAATGTTTGGAAAACTCTTATATCTGTGCTCTGTCGAGCCAGAAATTTCGATACAACATCTGAAACAGAAGACATAGCGAGAAAACCACTAGGTTCAAGATTGAAGCAATTATTATTTTACTTTTGTACAAAATGTAGTTTAACTTGTAAACTATTTCCTCGTATAAAAAATTATTAGACAGCATATTTTTATCCACAACGGCATGTCAAAATCACAATTCTGGTGTTTTTGAGATGTACAAATAATAAAAACTAACACACATTCCGAAATGAGATCATTCACATTGAAATAAGATACAATGAGTTGCTTCAAGAAATCTTTAAAATTGTGCTATGAAATATTTTCGCAATTTTTAGAAATATTCTTAAAATAAGGAAATTGTGGCATATTATTTATTTATGACAATGTATGATTTTTCATCAAATAAATTTTGCAAATCATACCTTAAATTTAATGAACACATGACTTTTCAGCACCTTTGTTATATTTTCTGTAAACGTCTTTGTTTATTGCATTTAATTAAAAATTATGATTTTTACATGGCATTACGTAAAAACTATGCTGTCAAAAAAATTTGTATACGAGGAAAGATTTCAAGTCTATAAGTGGAACGGTATTTCATTTAATATAAAATAATTAATTTTTGGTGGCTAACACTGTTAATTATCCCAGCCACGATGGGATTTTAATAGCAGAATTCCTTTGGCAAAACCCTGGACATAAGAAATAATGTAGTAGTAATTATGACTTTTGAGTCCTGCCGCTGCATTATCACGTCGGCTGCATTAAACATTGTTTTCTCACAAATTACTAAAGAGGCCTTCCTAGTTAGCATTTGGGTCTCATTGTAAGAGGGGCCACGGTGGTGTAGTGGTCAGACTACTCGCCTCCCACCTAGGCGAACCAGCCTCAAATCACGGTGGGGTCGCTCCCGGATTCTCACATGTGGGAATCGTGCCGGACAATGCCGCTGGTCGGAGGATTTTTTTCGGGGATTTCCCGTTTCTCCCGCCCTCGCATTCCGACGCTGCTCCACACTCACCTCACTTCACCCTCATCGGCTCTCAAGACCTCGATGTTAAGAGCCACCCAAATCACTCATTCCAAGTAGTTGTGTCTGATTTAATTTTTTTAAAAATATTATGGAATATTTTAAAGTAAACTTTTTTCAGGATAGAAATTAAAGTCTATATGTAGTTGCCAATTCATCAATTTGGTTATTGAAACATAAATATGGTAGTTGAAAAGTGCCAAAGTCAGCACAAATCGTTTTAAGTAGTCCCTTTGCTTACGATATATATTCTTATGTAAAACAGTGTTTTAAAATATAGCGACAGTGCTGTATATTTTCTGAACAGATTGCTTTCTTAAAACCATAGAAGTCACCGCTTAAAATTCTGAGGAAACAGAACACACGCGAAGCTTGTGTATGGTATTTTCCATCGCCGCTGCTATGCTTCCTTACGGGCCGGATGTGACCTTGGGTAGTCGGAGTACGTTGGAGGAGAGAGCGAAGGAGCCGCATCTTCCCCTCACGGGATCATTTCTTAATTTGGTCGCACAATATATCGTGTTATACGGGAAAGACCAAGTGATTGGGGCGCTGTCACACTGAAAAGAAAAAAACAAACAGCCGAGAAGTGACAACAGAACAGTTCTGTAACCGGGTTTCATGATAGCAGTTACCAAACTGTACCAGCGACAGGACGTTCTGATAGATTATTACAGTTATAATTGTTATGGGAGCAACACAAATATCTTTGAAGTTGTTCTGTTGAAGGAACTATCTGTTTTTTAGCAGGAACAGAATGCCCTGCTGTAGGAACTATATTCAAAATTGCATATGCAATTCCAGAAAAAAACCACAACATGCAGTTATGTCGCAATTAATATATACGTTAACAATGTTTAGATGGTACTAAGAACTAATCTGTTTCCCGTCCCTATTAACAGTATACACTGAAGAGCCAAAAAAACTGGTACACCTGCCTAATATCGTGTAGGGCCCCCCGAGCACGCAGAAGTGCCGCAAGACGACGTGGCATGGACTCTCGACTAATGTCTGAAGGTATGCAGGAGGCAATTCACACCATGAATCCTGCAGGGCAGTCCACAAATCCAATCTGCGCCAATTTGAGAAAGGGTTGCACGTCTGTCACGTTTAATGATTCTCGTCAGTCGTCGTTTGTCCCGTTCTTTCACGATCTTTTTCCGGCCGCAGCGATGTGTCGAAGATGTGATGTTTTACCGGATTCCCGATATCCACGGTACACTCGTGAAATGGTCGTACGCGAACATCCAAATGTCATCGCATGTCTGCCGTGCACTGTCTTACTCATCCGAGTACAGATGCAGTGCGGGAGAATGGAGGGTGTGTCGACCTTCGGGCCTAAAAACATGTCATCGCTACCTCGGAGATGCTATGTCCCATCTCTCGTGCGCCGACTATAACACCACGTTCAAACTCGCTGAAATCTTGATAACCTGCCATTGTAGCAGCAGTAACTGATCTAGCTGCCGACCGCATCGCGTTACTCTGATTGGTTCCATACCTCTGTTATTTGCATACGCACGACTATACCAGTTTTTTTTTAGCTCTTCGGTGTATTTATTTATTAGTGTAAAGAATTCCTCTTAATTACAAATAAGTAACTACCACACGGTGGTAACCCACAATACTCGCGTTTGGAAGGACATGTTTTCGATTCCCGGTTCGGCATTGGCTTCCCGAAGACACTCCACGCGAGCACTGGGATGGTTCCTTACTCCAGACCGTGGCATAGGGACCTGTGAAATTCGAATTGTTTCGTAGCTACAGACTAAACTCCAAGACGCGGCATGCTTGCTTGTGTCCTGCCATTGGCCAAAAATTTGCGTGGGACGCCCCATCGACGCTTTGAGCCAATAGTCACGGCTCAGCGTTGAACAACCAATCCATAGTGGAGATATCACACAGGTTAATGACGCCGTGCATTTGGCAGTAGCCAATGGAAATACTGATTGTTCTCATGTTGTCATACGGCAGTGAAATCCAGCATAATGCCGAATAATGAAGGGGATTTTGAAGGTCTCTAGCCATGGCCAATTCCTTCCCCCCTTATGCCTCTCTGAGCAACTTGATAATGTCCTAGCTATCGACGAGACCTTAATCCCCAATTATCTACCTATCTACTGCTCGTAAAGCAATGGGCGAAACGGATATATTTTTTTAGACACGACACAACAAAGTTTACCCATCATGCCGAGGAAACACGAAATTACTGAGGAGCGAAACTAATATGACGTCCTTGTTTTATCGCAAGTTTGTAACTGACTCACAGCCCTCCAGATCGTGGCTAATAAACTATAGTCAAATTAAAAAAAAACTTTGATGTGAACTTACTTACCTTTAAAAGATACACGAGGGTTGTTCAATTAGTGACCAGTGGACGAAATACTTTGTTTTATTTAAATAAGTTAATTATTGATACGTGGCCAGTTATATGTATTGCAATATATAGTTTTTAACTAAGAGGATAAATTTTATTGGAATATGTTCTCTACCGTGAAATTACTTAAGCTAACGTAGGTGAAGAACAGTATGTGCTACAAGCCACATTATATTCCCACGTACGAGTATGAGCAGCTAAGCTTAGACTTTGTAATCGTTATGTGTGGCCCGCCAATAAGCATAATTATCTCCAAGAGCCCCGATGTAAAATTTAATTGAATAGCACTGAAATAGTCGATACTACAATTTGTGAAATTTTCCTTTTCCTACTCGTAAGATACTCGTTTTTGCAGTCCGCGTATCGTGCTATCAGAGTTGCCCACAGTTTCTACCTGTAGCTTATATGACGTTGTGATGCGTGTTGCATACTCTTCAAAGATTCATATTCTTGGTTTCAAAATTAATGCAATGCATCACTCGAAAACTGTGGGATTGAAGGAAAATTGTATGGTGAACTTTTCTCCTTCAGTGACGAACGTATTGCCCAGTTGCCACGCTTTGCTGGGTTAACTCGTACCAAAAATTTTAAGTTTTTTTTTTTTGCTTTTTTTTTTTGCATGGGACAGGCATATATAGTCCATTCACAGTTACTTCCAACTTTTCTGAAGTTCTGCTAAAGTTCTACTTCTAGGATATTCCTCTGCGTCATGCAAACACAGCTTAATCATGTATGGAAAACTATACCAAAGGCACAACGCACCACATTCGTGCTGTTATGAATTTACTTTTAAGTTTATTAATCCCTGAAAGGGGCTATGGGCGTAGCTAAATTATGAGTCATTATTAGGTAGAGCAGAACTGTAAAAGATGGATTTTATTGAACGTAAGGATTATACAATAACTATTTACGTGACAATTGATCGGGTAAGCTTAGATAGAACACAAAGATGCTAATAAATTATATTAAGTATTATTACCTCACGTCATTACTATTACAATCTAATTGGAAAGTCCCCACCTTGTTCATGTTGCCGGAGGCTGATTCTAGGAGGCGGTTAACGACGGCCGGACACACCCATCTTCAGTGGTCTTCTCGTTCCAGTGGCCCGACGACAAAAGACGCCACTCCCGGTGTTACGCTGGCCTTTATCGGGCGCGTTGTTTAATATTTTCGACCTCATTTACTGGGCGGTGGAGGAGGTTTCTGCAACTGTCTTTCGCAAGGTGTTATTACAGTCACGCTCGTGCCCTGGTTCAATGTTTGAAGGTGTGATCAGACAGGCAGTTCAGCTAATGCCTGATCACTTCATAACAGTGCGTACTTGGTGTGATAATATCTTTGAATAAGAACTATTTCTTACTGGGTATTACCAACACATACATTTTCTCACANGCGTACTTGGTGTGATAATATCTTTGAATAAGAACTATTTCTTACTGGGTATTACCAACACATACATTTTCTCACAGTATTATTCATATTAATTATAAATAACATACATTTTGTTGACAAAATCAATAGAAAATAAGATACTTTTATGCTAACACAAGTCTAAGACGTAAGACGCTTCTGATACGCGGCATATTTAAGAAACAACCAAACACGTCACACATGGGATGATTTTTCAAAGGTTTGATTAAAAAAGCGTAAAACATCGAACAGACATCNAACAACCAAACACGTCACACATGGGATGATTTTTCAAAGGTTTGATTAAAAAAGCGTAAAACATCGAACAGACATCTACTTGGAGATTCAGCAGTAAACTTATTCTCCGGTTGTTTGAACGGCGAGCCGCTTACACGATACTTCCAGCAGGCTGTTATTTCGGGAAAAGGATACGTCGGTTGTCCGAACTCTTCGTGGATCATTCACCCTCACAAATTCCGCGAATCGAAGCGGAAATTAAAGGTATAATCTTTTTTTTTTTTCCCCAAAGCTTTCAACAAACATCTCACACAAATTTTTTTTATTTTTTCACTCGTGCGCGTCTGTTTACAAGCATGTTTCAGAGCCCTCTTTTTTTATTATTCACCATTTTCCCTCCATTCTTTTCGGACGCAGGTCCGATGAAAAAGGTTGGCCGGGAAGAAAAATCCGTTTCTCGGAAACTGTTGTTCTCCTCGGCCATCGCTTCCACAATCAATCCGGCAGGATGAAGAAGGGTCACCCCAAGGCTTTTCATATAGCCCGAACAGTTCTTCTGCCCCCTCCCCCTCTCGATCCCTTCATCCGCGCATGCGTACAAGTGGTCCTGGTCAGCGCGTGAATACCATAGGGTGTGGGGGTAAGGGGGGTAGGAAGGACTCTGTCCATCAAGCCTCAATCTGCAGGACCTCTTGTATGGGGCCCTCGGATCCTTCGAAGGACCCCGCTACTGGCAGCTGTCCAGTGCACAATGCCATCCGGGGAGTGTTAAGTTGGAGGTGAAGTGAAATCTCTCTCTCTCTCTGTCTCTCTCTCTGGTTCTCTGCAAAATCGCATCACCCGGCGTTCCCTCCACTTTAATGGGAAAAGGGGG